>LR538674.1:342285-460810 GCA_900536315.3 Caenorhabditis becei
TGTGTCTCATGACCACGGGGGCTCCGGCGAGCACAGCCCCGAGCAGCCCTTTCACACCAACGAATACTCGTTCGCTCTCCATTTGTTATGGCACCACAACAAGAAATGATATATTCCAGTTGTTTGTGTGTGTGTGTACATATAGTCACTGGAAGAGCACTGTTTTCCCTTTTCTCTTTGTTTTTCCACGCCCCTTTCTGATACGATTTTTGTGTTTGAATTGGCGAGAGAAACAGACCTATAAAGACTGGAATCGGGCCGTTTTCGACATTGAAAACTGCACGTTTTCTGAGAAATCTGACAAGTTTCCGCCCTTTCTCTTGTTCAACAAAGGCCTTTTCGGCAGAGCGCCGGGCTAATTTTTGAGCGCAGTGGACTCGAAAAGGACTCTCGGGTTGTGCAGTTTTTTGAACATTGAACTTCGTCCTTGGAGGTGTCTGCAGAGTGTTTGCGGACTTACCGTAATCATCCAGCAAACTTTTCCTCCAAAGCGTTTTCTCATAAGAGACCAAGAGCCCCTTCCTTTTCTTAATTCCTCGCACAAGACTCTCAAGTGTCTGCTGACCCATTTGCATATTCCCTCCCATTTCTTCTTCCCATCTATTCCCATTCCCTCCCATTCGATCACTGATTCCAATCTGATTATCTCTGATTATCCGCCCCTTCTTATTGACTCTCCCGTGTCCTCTTGTCGATCGAAAATTGTTTGGTTTTCTTTTTTCTTTTCGACAACAACACATGATGATTGCAAACGTTTCGTCTCGTTCTCCACTGATAACAGATGATATCAGACGGAGAAAGTGGATCCATTCTCCAGACGCCGCCCAGTCTGACTTTTCGGATTAGGCTCGACAACTTTGCATTTCGTTCCCCCGTCACCAGACCACCAGACGTGTCTGATCAAATACTCAATTTTCGCTTTTTCAGCGTCTGTCTGGCTCGTGGTCTGCATGACTCTGAATAGTTCCTTGTTCCGAATGATACGTTTGATATCGTAGTCAGCTGAGATATCAGTACTGTTATCGTTCTCTGAACATGAACTTTCGATCGAACGACAACTGGTGTTTTTGTTTCAGTAGAGCGAACTTTCACCGTGATTCTGAAATTGGTTAATTTGAATGAAATTGTGATCTTCGGTACAAATGCTCAACGTTAGCAAGTATAGTTCCCCAATAAGTTACATTGAAGGGTCTTGAAGCTGTTTGAGTCTTAGCCATTACTGAAAATTTGAAACTGCTAAGATATCATTGATAACAGTGTCCTGGACAAACTGTCAGTCTTGTCTCCATGTTACTACTGCCATTTCAGTCGTCCCCTTCCCGTTCCGCCTAGCCCTTTCTGTTTTCCCCTTTTCCACTTTTCCAGTCCGAACCACGTGTCCGCGCGTGCTTCTTTTCTCCTCAGGACCCAGTCACAAGTGGTCTCATGCAACCAGTATCGTTCTTCGAAATCTTGCCTCTTTCCCGTTTCTTTCCGCAGCCATTCGTCTTTTTCAAACGGCCCGCGTGACTGCTGTCCGCAGCTGACCACCTCCATCCGTCCGTCCGTCCGCCACCAGCACCATCACACTTCTTTGGTTCCAGGTACGAAATGTGTGCGTGCCGCCCTGTGACCATCCGCCTGAGCGTCGCCGCGGCCCGGGTGCAGCCGGATTGAATCAATCAGCTGTGTGTGTCGTCTCGCTGTCTGCGTCTCCGCGCGGCGCCCGCTCCCTCGTCGCTCGCCTGACACGACTTTTCGAGGCAGACACAGAGAGAATATGTGTGCAATTGACCACTTTATGCCTCCTTCCCTGTTTTCCTTCGCTTCGGAAAGCAGAACGAAAAGCCGATTGGACCGTATACTCCCTCTGATCTTCGTTCTGTTCATCTCTGCCAGTCGGCCTGGAAGTCATGACCCAGTCTGATGCTAATTGACCACCCGGTCGTCTAGAACAAGTTTTTTCGAGGATATTAGTTGAAGCAATTGATCAAGTCATGACTCTTTTATCTCCCGCCGTTATGGCGAATGTCAGCTGCTTGGTGGACAGAGAGTGTAGCAAATAGAACAAGTCAGGTGGCTGGCTGAAGTTCGACTTTATGAACTCATCGGTTTATAGTCTTTCGAATTGCCGCCGAATCCTGATTAGGGCACACTTGCCTTCTATACAAAATGATCAGTATAATCGCTTCTCTATTCACATGTTCTCCAGAATATTCCAGATATAGCTACTATTCCATGCATCCCCAAAAACCTTTTCATTCCGCTGGGAATTGACGCAACTCGTGTCTTCGTGTTCCCGAAATAGCCGTGTCTCTCCGTCTGTTTCTCGTCATTTATCTGTCTAATCACCGTCGCTTCATCGTCTCCAAATGTATTCATAGGCCAAGTCGACGACGAGAAGATTATACAGCTTCTAGGCCCCGACTCTGGTCTGAGAAGTGCGCTCCACTGCAGTAAACCGAGCACTTTGACCAATTGCCTGCAAGACATCGAAACGATCTTGCACTTCTCCGTCCCCTGGCCCTCATTCGAATTCTGACGCAGGTGTCGTTTCGCGCCATCCATATATCAAAGAGTGCGGCCTTGTGTCATCCCTCTCTCGCTTAACGATGGTACGTGCCTCTCGTCGGAGGTGTCCTTTTAGTGCATCCGCAGTGCGAGCCGCCGCGTGTCCACCGTCTGTGTCTCTTGCCTCGCGCCATCTCTCACAGGGGGCTGGACACGGCGCCATTCTTCGAAATGGTCGCGAGAGACGAGGCCGGGTTTCGTCTTTAGCTGAAGCTTCCGAACAAGAACAAAAAGAAGATATAGGTCGTGTTGTTGAGTAGTGGGGCGAGTTGTACTTGTCTACTACTTCTTATCGTCTGTCTGAAAATGATTACTCCTCTCTTCTTTAGTCCCTAAATAACCAAGTTACTTCCAAAGTATCCTATAATTGAGTGACCTCCTTCCGGCGACTACGGTATCTTCAGAGCTACAGTAGTCTTTCCAACAAGTCTAGAACTGTCACTCCTGCTTTTTTCTGCTTCTGGCTACGTCATTGTTATTCTGCATTCGGTATTCTCTTGCCGTTCTCTGACTCACTCTTCTCTTTCCCCAGGCTCATTTTCCTCGCCTTCTTCGGATGATGCTCGTTTCAGACACACGATGCAAATAAAATGAGTCTATAATTATAGTCCCCTCTTCTTTTCTCGTGCCTCTTCTCGCACCCCAAACATCACGAGTTTCATGTGTTTTTCCAGAAATGAAGGTCCTCGAGAACTCGAGTAAACACAACACTCCGAAGAAGCAGAAGACGTTCCAGGTACCAGACACGACCCCTCCTCATTCCCTATTCATATCCTATTTCCAGCACTATCTGCCGCCCGGCGATCGCTGCTACAGCTGTCTGCACTGCAGAGCCAACCTCGCTGCTCACTCTGAGCTCATCTCGAAAAGCTTCCAAGGCAGTCAGGGCAAGGCCTACCTGTTCAACGCGGTGTAAGCCACCTGCCCCCGGAAATTCCTCGTTTCCAAGTTCATATTTCAGTGTCAATGTGGGATGCGGGCCAGCAGAGGAGCGTGTGCTGCTGACAGGTCTCCATGCCGTCGCCGATATTTATTGCGAGATCTGCAAGACGACGTTGGGATGGAAATATGTGAGTGATGAGCGGACGATTTATCAGAGACGCGCCGCACTTTCGAGGCTACAATTATAATGAAAAAGGGGAGAAGGTTCATTATAGAAATTGATGAAAAGGGAAATGAATGGAGAGTATAGTGACAGACGAAAAGAGAAGAGAGATGAACTTGAACTACTATTTAGTTGAAAACAGGTTCTGGTCAACAGAAACGGGAATAGTTTGAATGGATGAAGCCTATAACCCCTGGGTTGTTTGCAATCAGCACTTACAGTAGTCCATCTGGCAAGACTCCAAACTTTATCAATCGGGTTGAAATGTGTAATCCTCTTTGCAAAAACATGACCCAGCCACTACAAACAAACATTGAAACTATGTCAAAACACCCATGAATTCTGTCTTCATTGCAGGAACACGCATTCGAATCGAGTCAAAAGTACAAAGAGGGCAAGTTCATCATCGAACTGGCCCACATGGTCAAAGACAACGGCTGGGACGAGAAGGACTCGTAACCCGCTGCTGCCGCTGCTCCCGCCCGATCTCCCACTTCCTGTACATACAATGTTGATACCTCCTGATAGGCATTGAATACAGCCTTTCATTCCCCTCCGCTTTACTTTTTCGCCACTCACTGACATCTCATCTCTGCTCTCTTCTACCCGCAGATACCAACTTCCTTTCGCCCCTTTCTACCCTTCTTCCTCTCATTTCTGACCATTCGAATCAGTCACGAGATTCCCTTCGGTTCTCCCCCCTTTCACTAGGTACTTTTCTCTTGTAACAACTCCTCTCTACGGTTTCCCTCCATTAGTCCCCTCTTTCCAGTCCTCCAGAAGTTCTTCTTCGACTTCTGAATCCATCTGACCAGTGACGTGGCACTTGCCTCACTCGAACGCATGTTTCCCCTCTTCTGTTGCCTTCTTTCATTTCGCAATGTTCCTTTTCTCTTCCCCCGGCCACCTTTCTTCATTTGTCTTCGTCTCCGTTCTCATTC
Organism: Caenorhabditis becei; assembly: GCA_900536315.3. Taxonomy (NCBI): domain Eukaryota; kingdom Metazoa; phylum Nematoda; class Chromadorea; order Rhabditida; family Rhabditidae; genus Caenorhabditis; species Caenorhabditis becei. Next base: position 346,882 of record LR538674.1, read on the forward strand.
CACCTTATCCCCTTGTTCTTTTTTTGCAATTCCCCCCAAATTTCAACTTTTTGACTCCATTTTTCACCGTGAAAAAGACTAAATCGATAAATCTTTCCCGTTTTCCCGACATTTTCAGTACAAAATGGGCGAGAAATCGTCGAAATCGAGTGATGCTGTGACAACAACTAAGGAGACGAGTGGATGTTTGAGCCCTGATTTCAGGTGATTTGGGTTATCCAGAATATGCTGAGTCGGTCTTGAGAAAGTTGGGAAAACAAAAAACATGTTGATGTCTGGTACCTGATCCTTTGTTTTCTGCTGAAAACACAAATTACTGATCAGATCACTTGTAATTCAAGCATGTGGATATGATAATTGGGGCGAGATTGGCGGTGTTTGAGGTGTTCAGGAGAGCGCGTTTTCAGCGATATGTAACTTTAGAAGTCGCAGGTATTTCCACGTCATCTACGGATAGCTTAAACCTTGACCAACTGATCAAAGTACATCAGTTTGATCAGGAAGCTTCCAGAAGCAGTTACAGGATTTGAGAATTCTCAAACTTCTGGAAGCTTCACCTTGAAAACGAAAAACCAACAGATTATACGGGAGGTCAAAATCTATAAGTTCAGGTGATAAAATGATTAGAAAACTGTAAATTGAGAGTTCTTTGTCGAAAAGCACCTGAAAACAAAATCAGTGATATCTGTGGACACAACCGCTCGCTCAACCTACCCTCCGATCAAAAGACAAGAATCCTGCGCGGGCTTCTTGCTTTGTAACATCTGTGAAGTGACTATTCAACACACAGAAACGTGTTCTTGAAAGCAAAATGTGCTGAGACACGTGAGACGGGTTATGAGAGAGATAAGAGTGCGGCGAGGGGCGAAGACAAATACCGATACGGGCGGAAGGGTCAGTAGTCGGGGAAGGGTCTGCTCGCCGGCCGCTCTCCAGCCAAATGTCCACTCTGGCCCTCGTCGACAATGAGTGAGTTGTTTTTGTGCACTTTCTGGGACTGCTTTTGCACCGAAAATAGTCGGGAATTGGGTGGGAAAATGGGCAGAATGGGGAGAACTTTTAGTTGGAGGGAGTAGGTACAAACAGGAAAAAGTGCAGACTGTATCATCTTTTTGAAGAGAAATAGAGGAAGAACAGCTGTCAGTTGGGTCAGTTTTTCTTCGCTAGCAAAATTGATTGATTGTTTCTGGAATATTGTTTTGATAATAGTACAGTACTATCAGTGCAGGCTATCTGGCACTATGCCAAGTTATGATATGAACTTGACCTAATGATGCAAGATTGGACTTTGGACCGTACATGTAAACTAGATTTTTGGTGTAATCTTGGCTCAAAATGGCCCGATTGAGCCTTTGTTTTGACATAATGATCTACAGGGGCCCATGGCGAAGCTACCGTACTTCCAGATTTGTAAATCGAGGTTCAGATGAGCGAGGTCATCTGAAAGTCATGTTTTCTAAAAAAAAATTTCGGAATTCTTCAACTCTGTATCTTCTGAAACACTTTACTCTTGTGAACATGAGTTATTTGCGGCAATAATAAAACACCAAAAGTAAATACAGAATGCTGAAATGGCAAGTTCAGCAAGCTTCTCATTGAAACCGTAGTATCAAGTTCAAATGACCAATGTCCCGTACCTTGTCCTCCTGCAACCCAATCCCCCTCTTCTCTATTATTCGCTAACTTCCGTTTCCTTCAGATGGAGTGCTTCGACGTCAAACGTCGACACGGAAGATGCTCCGCGAGTCGGAGAGACCACCACGATGCTCGGCTTCAGCTCGTTCCTCATCGCTGTCAAATCCGCTTCGTTCATCATCTACCTCATTCTTCTCATTGTTTCTGGTGAGTTTCAGATCCCCCGAAGTTCTTAAAATGACTCTGTTTCCAGTGATCCTCCTCGACATCGCCTTCTTCTACACCATTCTGGCATTCGGACTCGCCGAGTTGGTCCTTATCGTGATAACTATTTATCATGGGATCCGACCTACTTTGAGTTCGTTTTCAAAGTTTCCAACCTCAACTGGACCGTTGAACTTTCAGAAGTGATATTCTGTATTCTGGGAATGGAAATGACCATCTGCCTCATCAAACTCGTCTTTGCAATCGTCATGATGGCTTATGATGGTGGAAAAGAATGTGGATGGGAGTAGGTGCAAATAGAACTAATTGAAAATAGGTCACGTCTTCCAGGGGCAAAGACACGTGTTCCCTGTTGTCTCTAAGCAGCGAGGAACGCTTCTACCTCTTCTTCTTCATCCTTTTCACTGCCTTCGCCGACGGACTCATCGGACTTCTCACCATTGCCGTAAGTATTATCTTGTTGCAAGTGTGCTCTACTGAACTTATTTCCAGAACTCTCCACAAATGCACGATTTCGAAATGGGAGATGAATACCTTTTCTGAACAGAACAACACATCGAACAGCCATATCATTTTACTGGATTATTTGAAAAAAACGGGAAATGTTGAACTTTTTGGTGAATTAAACAATTTCGGTCACACTTTAGAATAAATGAAATCATCTTCAAATGTGTAATTTTCGAATTTTTTCGACGACTTCGGGATGATGGATTTCGTATTCTTCATACTTGTTTTCTTCATTTGTTGACTGGTTTTCTGATCTGAAAATATGGGATTTGTGGGAGAAAGTAGCAGAAAACCCCTCATCATTTCCCCAATTCCACTGACTCATTCTTCAAAAACACGGCTCTCGAGTGAGGCGTCGACCAGAAGATTGTCTGATGCATAAGTCGACTTCCTTCGTCGAACCATTCATCGGAAAGGATCACAAATCCGAGTGACACGTATGTCTGGATGGCAGTCACTTGAGCATACGCATACAAAGAACAGTCCGGATCGGTCAATTGGAAGTCTTCGATGGCTTTTCGAATGAGTTTCGAGGCGATTCCTCGTCGTCGGAACTTTTTCAGAACTGCGACTCGTTCCAGTTTCAGCAGTGATTCACCCATTTTTCGGATTCGGATGCAAGCGACTGGGTTGGACTCTGAAAGAGAATGAAGTTGTTTCAGAACATCGCTATGGATATCTCCAGAATCATGACTTTTCAGTCCCTTTTTGTTACTTTCCTTACCATTTGTGCACAAGAAATACACTGCATTCACTTATTCCTCATCAACCCATTCGCGTCTTCCGGACACTCTTGCTCTTCGATAAATACCTTGAAATCAGGATATCTAGGTCATCATATCGACTGTTTTTACCTTCTGACGAATGTGATAAATCTCGTCTTTGTAGTCCTCCAGAGTCACTTTCTTAAACTCCATTTGTAAAGTTGGCAGAGGAAAGTCGATGCAAGACAGAACGAAGAAACTGACCAAGTGATAGGGTGATTGGTTGATAGGGAGGTTATAACAGGCCAAGACTTCGATGAAACAGAAAGATAAGAAACTGACCGAGTCATATTACATAATTTTTCGGCAGTATGACGTCACAAAACGGCCAACAACTTGCGCCTTTTTCCAGCGGAAAATCAAAGAAAGTATGAATAAACTGTGCGGTGCTCTGCTGGACTGATATTTTTGCTGTTTCTTGCCAACACATTGATTGAGATGGTGAGTGATAGAGATGATAAAACAGGACAAGAATTCGCGGAGAGAACATTTCGTTCTTTGATGGTGACCTTCGATGGTCAAGGTCGATCTGCATTTTTAGGTCTCTCACCGACTTTTCCACTTCGCAGTTGTCACGTGTGTGTGATAACCTTGGAGCCTACAAAGACTATCAGAACAAGTCGGCTCCTGATAAGAAGTTGATCGGCTTGCTCCCAAGTACAAAAAACAAACTCTACAATTTCAAGTTTTACTAATGACAGGGTTCAATAAATTACTGGGACGACACAGCGTTTTAAGAGAATGTGGGCACTGGAATTGTGTTCTACACAGGTTGGGAAGTGGGCAATCGTAGTATTACAAAGAAAGAAAAATGACTAAACGAGCGGTAGAGGACTGGAAGGGTGTGGGTCATGTAAATGAATCAAGTTAATGCTGAGTTACAGTCAGGTTATTATTACAGCTAAAACTTTCACAAAAGATCAATTGGGGGGAAAGAGTTAGGCTCTTCCGGATCGACCCGAGATGAGTTGCTTGATGACAGACTCGTCGACGAGGGTGGTGGTGTCTCCGATTCCGCTCTCAGATCCTTCGGCAATCTTCCGCAGAATACGACGAGTGACCTTGCCAGAACGGGTCTTTGGGAGTCCCGGAGCCTCCTGAATGACATCTGGGACAGCGAGGGCTCCGATCTTTTCACGGACCATCTTCTTGAGCTCGCCAATCAGCTTGTCGTTGATCTTCTCTCCGACGTTCAAGGTAACGAAGGCGTATGGGAAGGATCCCTTGATGTCATGAGGAGCAGCAACGACAGCGGCTTCGGCGACCTTCTCGTGAGCAACGAGAGCCGACTCAATCTCGGCAGTAGAGAGCAAGTGCCCACTGACGTTCATGAGGTCGTCGACACGTCCAGTTATCCAGAGGTATCCGTCCTCATCACGACGAGCTCCGTCTCCGGTGAAGTAGTATCCGTTGAACGGGGCGAAGTAGGTCTTGACAAAACGCTGCTCATCTCCGTAGATTCCGCGCATCATTCCGGGCCAGGCACGGTCGAAGCAAAGGGATCCCTCTCCTGGGCCCTCAATGATACGGCCGTCCGAGTCGAGGAGAACTGGCGATGCTCCGAAGAACGGCATGGCGGCAGCTCCAGGCTTCATTGGGGTGGCTCCTGGGAGGCAGGTGATCATGTGACCTCCAGTCTCGGTTTGCCAGTAGGTGTCGACGATGGAGACGTTCGAGTTTCCGACCTTCTTGTACAACCACATCCAGGCGGCTGGGTTGATCGGCTCTCCGACGGTTCCGATGACTTTGAGGGTCTGACGAGTAGTGCTGAAAACATAATGTTCAGTTGAAACGCCGCTCAGTGATTCTTTACCTATCAAGCCACTTGTCTCCAAGAGCCATCAGAGCACGAGCAGCAGTCGGGGAAGTGTACAGCTTGGTGACTCCGTACTTGTCGGTCACATCCCACATTCTGGTTGGCGTCGGATAAGTGGGCACTCCTTCATACCAGATTCCCTTGAGACCGTTCATGAGTGGTCCGTAGAGCAGGTACGAGTGTCCGGTGATCCATCCACAGTCGGCGGTGCACCAGTAGACGTCGTCATCCTGGGCGTCGAAAGTGTACTTCGTGGTTGCGTAGGCATACGTCATGTATCCGGCTGTCGTGTGTTGGATTCCTTTCGGTTTGCCAGTAGATCCACTGAAAAGAATGCACATGAATATTCTAGATCTCTTCGTCTCCCACGCCCCGACACTCACGAGGTATAGAGAAGGAAAAGCGGCGACTCTGCGTCCATCCACTCCACTGGAGACTCGACGCCTTCGCACTTTTGCATCTCCGTCTCGTAGACCACTGTGATTTGAGTGTAATCAGCCTGAAAAGGGAAGGAATTGCACTACAATTATCCTAATAACTACCTTCGGGAGCTCGACACCATCCGGCTTCGTAACTCGCTTCAAGTGCTCCACCATAATGACGGCTTCCACAGTGACGTCTTCCTGAGCGGCGAGATTTACGGCGGCGTCAGCAATGGACTTGAGCCCAATTGGCTTGGCTCCACGGAACACGCCGTCAGCAGTGACGAGAACTCGGCAACGGGCATCGACAACACGGGCAGCGAGGGATTCAGCAGAGAATCCGGCGAAAACGACAGAGTGCATGGCTCCGATGCGGGCGCATGCGAGCATGGCAACGGCTAGTTCGGGGATCATCGGAAGGTAGAGAGCGACGACGTCTCCGCGTTTCACTCCATGGGAGCGTAGGACGGCGGAGAAGCGGACGACCTGGGCGTGAAGTTCTTTGTAGGTCCAGGTGGTGGTGTCGGTGGGCTCGTTTCCTTCGAAAATGTAGGCGGTTTTGTCTCCGAGGCCACGTTTCAGGTTGCGTTCCAGACAGTTGTACGAGATGTTGGTCTTGGCTCCGTCCATAAATTTGCAGAAGACGTTTCCGGCCTTGGAGTCGAAGTTCCACTCGAGACCCTTGGAGGTTCCCTGCTCGAAGTGGAGCTCAGAGGCGACAGTCCGCCAGAACTGGTCAGCATCGTTGATGGAGCTACGGTACAGGTCGTGGTAGGATTGGAGACCGGAGACGTGGGCACCGGCGAGAAGAGGGGCGGGCGGGAGGAAGATGTCCTCTTCGAGGCCTTCGCCATCGTTGGTCAAGTTGAATTTGACGCGAACGTCCGACATTGCGGGAGGTAATCGAAGGCTGCAAAATGAGTCAGTTTGATAAGAGAAAGATAAAGAAAAGTTGGGAAAGAGAGCGGTGACGAGTGTGGAAAGACCCGAAATGGCGCCATAAAAGGGACTGGGCAAAGAACACGGAGAGGCTCTCCTCTGGAGTCGCGTGTGTCGGGAAACTGACAGAAAACTAAAGCGAAACCGCAGAAAACTCAATAATAACACACGGAAATTCAATTTTGCCGTTCTCTTTCTTCTTTTGTACCAGTTGTCAGCAGCGAAGAAACGCCTTCGCCGTCGAAATTCAGAAGATTCACGTCACCCCTGCCAGTTTGCGCCTATTTTTCGCGCTAAAATCACGGCATGTTTGCACTGTGGACCGTTCTCTGATACACAGGCGACGGCGGCGAAGAACGATCAGCCGACGGGACGGCGTGTTTGTGATCAACGGGGTCATTGGGGGCAGAGAGAACGAGAGATAGATCACAACTGTCGGTCACAACTGCTGAAAAACAGAGTGAACTTGAAGGACAGACTGGTTTGTGAGCAATGAAACAAGAGGAAAAGAGTGGGAAACTCGCAGAATTAGAGGCAAAACAATTCCACGTTGACTGCCACGTGGCATGCTCCTTTAATACAGTAATTACAAGAAATTTTTCTAAATTTCCAGATTGCCTGCAAGAAATTGAGAATAATTGTGTCGAAATTAGGTTTACAATAAAGACGGCAGCTCTTGAAAAACCTTAAACTTTGAATTGGTCAGGAAAAATTGAAAAATCAGCGAGAAAACTCTAGAAGTACAAGTTCCAGTCGAGATCCGCAGGTAAAAATGTGCCATGCGCCCTTTCTACAGTATCTCCTCGTGCATTGAATTTGTGTTTCAGTTTTCCGAGTATTTTTTTCTTTTTCAATGTTTGCTCTTTAATCTAAATTTCCTGCTGTATGCAAATTAAAATTGTTTTCCAACACATATTATTTTCTCGAAAACCGATTATTTGTGTAATGTTGCCTGAAGCTGACTTCAAGAGAGAGTCTTTCTCAGAATAAACGCCTAAAAAAGCTATTTAGCGTTATGCAAATTTATCTTCTTTTCGGCAGCGAAAAAAATAGATCCACGAGAAATTTCACATGACTTCGGGAAAAAGAAGAAAGCTTCAAAGGAATTGAGTTGTTCTCCGAAAAAGTTTTTTCTCTAAAATTTATTTTAGTTTGCAAAGTTTTGCGCACCAACTTTTGCAAAAAGTTTAACGAAAAAAAAGAAAAAGAACCGCAGATGTTCAAATTAATGAAATTCTGCAAAGACAGTCCTTAAGTACATTAAACACCGAAAGACTACTTTGATTCTTGCGGTAGATGGATAAGGATCTGCGAAATATTTAGCCCCCCGAGGGAAGCATCCATCCATTGAGCGGAGGAAAAACAAAAAGAAAAAATGGAAGAAATCGGAGACGAGAAAGCGTTTCGCTTTCCCATTTTGGACGGGGCCTAGGGAGAAGTCTCCCTGGATATCGGAGAAGTCGGAGTGCGTGTGGAGGCAAGAGGGCGCAGAGATAAGCAAGGCAAGAGCGGAGATGGCTGCCCGGCGGGCCGGCCGACTGAAATAGAGGCACCGACTGAGGGGCGGGTCTCTCGCTTCTCCGCCGAAGCCCCGCCCCCTTTCCCATGGAGCGCACTTGCCGTGTGTGTTCTCTGGTGCTTCACGGCCAACGCGCGAAATTCAAACGATACTTTTCTCTTAATCTGCCCGTTTCCCACTTATCTCGCTATTTTTCAGATGACGGATCTAGCTGATCGAATCACGGCGACGGTGGCTCGTTTGCAAAGAGAATTAAAATGTGGAATCTGGTGAGAAAATCGATAATTTCAAAATATTCAATCAACTGATAACTGTAATTTCAGCTGCTCCACATACAAAGATCCGATTCTCTCCACGTGCTATCACATATTCTGCCGATCGTGCATCGATGCGTGTTTCGAAAGAAAACGGAAAGTTCAGTGCCCGATTTGCAGGACCGTTCTTGATAAAAGGTCCGGAAACAAAAAAACATTCATAAATTTGTTGAAACCGTATAATTTCAGAAGTTGTCGAGACTCCTATCAAGTCACCATGGCCGTTCAAAACTACCTGAAGCTATCGGAAGCCTTCAAGAAAGACATCGCCGACATGGCCTCGTTCAAAGCTCTTCCGCCAGAGAAGATGTTCGTCGAGAGTCAGATGCCTCTCGACGTCACCATAATACCCGAAAACGACGGCAGAAGGTGTGCACCCGACTTTGCGATTCCCCTGCTTCCAGTGCGGAAACGCCGTCAAAGCAAGCCGAAGCCGGAGCCAGTAGCTGAAGTTGTCGGGCAATCGACGAGTTCGAGCCACGTTCCCGCGGATCCGATCTTCGAGCCAGTTCTCCAAAAACCAGAAGCCGTGGTTGTGCCGCAGCAGCCACCGCCACCCACAATAGAGAAAATAGACGTGGAATTGGTGACAGATCCATACAAAATATCGGCCGACGAACTGCACGCTCTCGAAGTCTCCGAACACATAAATACGATTCGTGGTGAGTGCAAAAAGAGAAAAAACGGATAGGAATCAACAAAACAACCATAATTGCCTGAAATTACTGTCTGTTTTCCAGAATCTTCTCCCGAACTCGACGATATAGATGCACTTTTCCGACTGATTCCGTCGATGCGTCCTCTGTTAGAAAAGGTTGAGAAGGGCAATTTGAGCTAATTGATCTCTGGTTTTCAGAATATGCAACAGTTGATGTTGAAGATGGGAGTGAAGATGCCGCCTTCCGAGAAGGATAACATGGAAAACACGCCACCGAACGATAAACCGGAGAGAAGAGTCTCTTTTGCAAAAGTTCCGACTCAGGAGAAGTTGGAAGTAAAAGAAGATCTGAAAGAGGAAGAGATGAAAGAAGAGGCGAAAGTAAAGGAGAATGAAGAGGAGATGGTCTTCCAGGACATGGACGATGACGACGAGGTCGTGGAGGATTCAGAAGGCGAAGCGCCGCCGGCCGGTCGAGAAGACGGAAAGGGCGACGTCACTGCAGTATGATCACAGTCTTGAGAATTCTAACTTACGTTTTCTTTTTCAGTCCACCACTCTCGACGGCGACCGTACCGTCGAAGCCGTCGTGGACAAGGAAGAAGAGATGTTCAATGATCTCAAAAAAAGGAAGTACATTGTGACCTCCAGATTGCACAACGACGAGGACGAAGTAGTGGGCGACCGGTCCACCCTTGTCTGACACAACCCATCTTTCAGGAGCTCCTCAGTGATTTCTACCACAAGTTCTTGTCAAATAAATGCTGCTTCTCTGAAGAAGTCAACTCCCAAACAACTCATCTAGTCATGATGAATAGCGGTTAGGCCTTTTCGTGTCGTGACCCATTCAAAACGTTTCTTTCAGAAGATCGCTCTATCCCCCAGAAATCCAATGCCTATCTTCACGCCATCGCTCGCAAATGTATTATCGTCAATCGTCAATGGCTTGTCGACTGTATCAGGCACGGAGCGCTGTTGAACGAGGTGAGGCTCCAGAGCACGCACGATGTTCCGATCGGTGGTCTGCTGCCCGGGGTGCTGATAACTGATAACTCGCCGTTGCAAGACTATCACGTGAATCAGAAACTTCAGAAAACGGGCCAGAGCGCGCTCAAACTGTTTATCAGAACATTATCTCCATGTGTTTATTGAATTCAAAAATGAAAAACAAGTCGTTCTGTGAGCGAGAAAGGAGCGAAACGCACAGAACGAGCAGGAGATGGGGTGATGTGAAATGGGGGAAAAGTTGGAAATGGGGTGAGGGAAAGGAATTAGAAAGAGAGCTGATTAGAAGAGTCCGGTTCCTTATCACGTTATCAGGAAACCTGCTGGAACGGGATAACAACCTAAATATTCCGAACAATGCCTGCTTTCAGGGCGAATACACGATCACCTCCTGCTCAACAACAGTGCCTTCGTCTCTTGCTCCACCAGATGAAATGGGATGGATCCGATCCAGAAACGACGTCGACGGGAAGCTGTTCACCGGATGTCGGTTCATGATTCTTCGAAAGTTCACGATGAATCCCTACTTTGACTACAAGGTATCGGATCCCATTCGCTTTCCCCTCTATCGCTTATTTCCAGCAACTCATCGAACTCGTCCAACTCTGCGGCGGAGAAATTCTGAGTTCCTACGAGAATCTGTCGCCCGAGAAGCTGTTCATCGTGTTCTCGAAGCACTCGAAGGCCATCGGCGAGGCCCGAAACATGGAGGAAGTGTACAAGTGCGACGTCGTCACGATGGAATGGGTGCTGGACAGCATCAGCGAGTACTCGATTCTGCCGACGAACGACTACAAAGCGGTCGACGAGACGGTGCATTCGAGCAGCCAGGAGTAATGAAGGATTTTTAACTGAAAATTGTGTGATTTATGAAATTGCCAAAATAATTATGATTTTCAAAAGTACACATACAGATATAACTAACAGAGTTAACCGACCAAGGTCCAAAGGTTCAAATGACTACAGATAAAGAATAAAAGAGGGTGAGGTGAGAGAAAGTGGTTCGATTTTTGAGAGGGGAAATTGAGAAAATGTTAACTGAACAGTCGGAAAAGGCCAGAGGGGCAACTCAATAAGCGGTTCAAAGGGCCAACGCATTCGGGAAAGTTCCTTGGAGATCCAGAACTTTGGTGCCAATGAAAAACAGGTTGCATGATTCAATTCAAACATTTATTCGATGTAATTAATTTATTTTTTAATCAGACTAGACCAAGTTAACATCTTCACTTTCTCTGGGTCGTAATACATGTTTTTGAGTTCTTGAAAGCCTCTCTCTTCGTATTCATCCCAATCCTCCGGCTGAATCGTTTTGGCTTCCTTAACTCTCAAAGCCAAACCATTCAGTTTGTACCTGAAAACGCACAATTCGATAGTTCATCGACCATCTCGAACACTTACCCGTTCAGAATCCGAACTGCTTCTCCGGCCGCAGTTGGGCTACTGTATCGGAGGCTTGCCACGTTTGCTGGATCCATTTTTTGAATCCGGACCGACTTGATAGGTCCAGCCTGAAATTGACGAGGATGTAACTATGAGAAACGGCTGACTGACCTTTGAAAAAATCGATCGGATAGTTTCTTCCGACGTAGATTTGCTGATGTTGCGAACTGAAAAAAACAGTAAGGCATGAAACATTGAGGAAGAGACTTACTGCAAATACAACTTGATTTTTCTGATTCACTCATTGAGAAACTTGAAGGAAGCTGAAAAAGGCCGAACAGAAGAGATCGATCTGTGCAAAAAATACCTTTAGAGGGGGGGGGGGGGTATTGGCAATGTTGGAAAGATGTCGAGACGCAGAGAAGGAATACCGAGAACAGACGAACGCACACCTTCTCAACAGCTGCGTAAAAGTGTCTGAGAGCCCTGGAAAACACGACGCCATGTATCAATAGTTCCATGTGTATAACCTGAAAATCGACCTGGTCCGTCGGTACATCTACGAAACGTGAACTTTTCCAAAATCTCAAAAACCCTCTCACCTGATCTCTGAACCTTTCTCTAGATTCCTTTTCATTTCACAATTTCTAAAAATCTACCCCACTTTTCTGTAAAATGGTGGTGAGCTGGGAAGAGTTGAAACTCTGTGAACTTGGGCTTTTCAGGAATGGTTTCCCACAAAAAGCGGCAGAAAAAAAGCATCGAAAAGGAGCAGTAGACCTGTGAGTTTACTAGATTTTTGAAGCTTTCGACCAAGAAGTTTAGAAGAAAAAAGCTGCGAGCAGCACGACAAAACCCAAGAAGAGTGATCCATTGGCGTCGGGAAGTGGGTCGGCTGAGCAGATGAAGACGAAGAGTACGTCAACGACTCCGGTGAGGGATGACTCGGCAAGATCGGAAAGGAGGAAGAAGAAGAAGAAGGAAGATCGGAGGAAGAAAGAAGAAGACGAAGGAGAGGAGGAGGAAGCGGTGGACAACCGGAGGAGCGAGCAGATTGTGGCGACCGTCGTGGATGCGCCGAAGAATGTGGACATCAAGAATCAGGAGATCGACGAGGACAAGATGAAGAACTTGTTGGTGAAGTTCCGAAATGAGAAGTTGAAACCGCAGAAGGCGTTGGCACCGTTGGATGCGAAGGAACGGCTTCTGATGGACAGAGTGCTCAAGAAGCCGTACCCACTGAAGTACGCGATGAAGGGCCACGATGCACTGCTCTTTGAGGAGACTTCCTCGTTCTTCAGGCCATCGGCGGTTCTGAAGAAACAGAGTGGGTCTATGATCCTCGCAGAGGACTCGTACAGTCATGCGCCGAGGTGGAAGGAGGTGAAGAAGATGCCCGAGGACAGTCCCGTCGTGGTGACGTGCGGACTGCCGGATTGGGCCGTGATGCCGGAACCGACTGAGGAGGATACGGTGGGCGTGGATAATCCGATTTCTGTTGGCTCGCAACACATCGAGATGTTCAACGACAAGGCGTTTGAGCTGAAAACTATCAAAGAAGCCGTGAAAGTTGTGATGGACGAGTGGCAGCCACTCATTGAAATTATGAAACGCGACGAACTGCACTTCCATCCGCATCTCGTCTTCAGCAACACCATCAGATCACTTATCAATGTACAAGACGGGAAAAGTGATCCGAGTTTGTCAAATAAGGAAGAGGAAAACGGGAGGAAGTCGAAGAGGGCGGGAAGGTTCGATGCGGACAGTCCGAGGAAGTTCGGATATTCGGTAAGAATTGGGGAATGCGCTCTAATGACAAGGGAAACTTGCAGAGACAAAGACCAATTGGGTCGGCTCGTGAACTGTTGGCTCAGGCGAAACGTGACAATTCTATCAAGACAACAACAACGACTACGACGACTACATCTACAGAGGGAACAGTGGAAAAAGCATGAATTCAATTTTACTTGTTGCGATTTAAGAATTATGAATAAACTAGCGTTTTGTACGGTTGAATAGATCGGGTTATAGTTGAGTATCAGAGGTTTTGAGGTAGAAAAGAAGAACAGCAATAAAACAAGAGTAAGTGAAAATGGAATGGCACGAAGAGTCGATTGGTACAAGTTTCGGATTGCTGTCACTTGTTGATTCCCTTCATCATCCTGTCCAATTCGGCCATGCACTGATGCATCCGACCCTTGATCGCCTCGCTGCTCTCCATTATGATCGGCGATTCGGTGCGTGGTGGTTGGTAACGGGGCGGGGATGCCTGAGTGCTCCGTGACGATGTCATCCGAGAAGTCATCCGACGACTGATCACGTCGTCTTCGTCATCGTCCACATTCCGAAGTCGTTCGAAACTGACCGTCAGCATCGGAACTTTACTCGATCGAAGGGTTTTTGTCACATCAGTCATCTCGAAAATGGCTTTCTGAGCATTCATGACCGGAAGAGCGATTGAGACGAAACCGAGAGGCTGGTCGCCAGTGAGACCACGATGGAGCACTTTGATTATCAGATTGCGACGCTCCGAACTGATTGCGAAACGGGCGGTGAATTGCCACTGAGGTTCACGGGAGTTCGGGACTACCGGAGAACGGAGATCTCCTTCACGGCCGAGAACCGAGATGAACGACGACGGACTCGTAGTTCTGCCCTCTTCGTCTTGCACTGGCGGCAGTCCGGTTGCCTCGTGAACTGTCAGCTGCATGTAGTACTTCCCTCCGCAGCTGCGCTCCTCGATGACGTTGGCGACTGTCGACGCTCCGTACGTGTTCGAAACAGTCCTCATGGTGCGCTCTGGCTCGTCTTCGATCACAGTCGGTTTCCGGGCCGGTGGTTCCGAAGTAGACGTTGAAATGGGACGGACGAAAACCGAATCGGAACCGATGGATGAGGAGGAAGATGGGATTCTGGGCCGGAAGAAAGTCGGTTCGGGGATTCTGTGAGCAGGGATCGAAGTAGATGGAAGCGATGTCGTTGAGTGCGGTCTTCGTGGAATCTGATTTTCCCGCTCGTCCTCTTCTTCTTCTCTTCTGCTACTCGCCGAAGAGTGTCCTCTGCATCTACTCGAACTTCTGGATCGAGTTCTTCGTCCCGGCGGCACCCGATTCCTGTCGGTGACCACGAAGGTCTCGTCTCTGCTGTGGTCTCCTCGTAGACTCTCCAACCGTTCCATCAACGGCTTCACACGACTCCCCAAGTCGATTTTGATCAGAGCAGTGCCTTCGAATTCGGCACCAACAAAGTCAAAGTCTCGGCAGATCATGTATGGAGCGATGAGAAGTTCGTAGAGAGAAATGGAGCATTTGGCGAGAGGACGGGTCTGGAAATGATAAGGATTGATAAGGAAGATGAATGGAATGAAGGTTACCGTATGCTTTCCGTTCACAGACATTTGCACGAGAAGATGTAACATGAGTCGGGATTTTCGCCAGTGGTCAACTTGGTCTTCGTGCATTGTGAGCAGAACGACTCGCTGGAAAAAGATACGGTGATAAGAGATGGGTTGATAAAATGAACCTTATGCTTGAATTCGATTTTTGTGGCCGTCGTGTCTTTTTCGGGAATTCTGACGGGAGTTTTAAGTGCTGTGGAGACGACGTCAAGACATGGGAACGAGTATTCAAGTTGGAATCTGAAAGACTTCTTGCTTTTTCTATATTCGTTGCGAGACCCGTACCCATAGAGCTGTCTCGAGTTATAGAGCTTCTGAATGAAGGCGTTGGACGCCGGCAGGACGATATCGTCGAGTTGGATTCTGATGAACGAGAGCTCTTTGAGCACTTTATCCAGTTGCACGTCGGCGAATGGATCTGAAATGCTGATCGAAAGTTGTAGGCCGGCAACGGAATCGGAACGATACCATGGGTTCTGTGGGGCTCTGATCGGCCGTTCGCCAGTGATTCCACGTAGATCGGGGCTCTTCTGGACCTCATCGAGTCTGGAAAGTGCACATTGGCTCCAGTTGCGTTGCTCAACGGTGCAAGCATTCCAGTGCGGAAAATATAGAAAGGGCAGTACTCACAACCACATCACTAGAAGCAATAGGTGCAATAAGAATCGGAATTTCATTCCAATATTCAAGATCGAAAGGAAACAGGGAGAAGAAGAATAGAGATAATTACACGTACTCGATAGAACTAAAATAATAGGGGTCTGATTACTGATTAGTCGGTCATTCTTACACGTGGATTTTTCTATGGGGATGGACCGGTAATTAAAGAATTGGTATCAATCACAGCGACGAAGCTATAGGCACGGGCGACATTATGAAATTAATATTGGGGGAGAAAGAACATAGATTTACAGATATTCACACAAACACAAAGAAAATGATAGAAATGTGGGGGAGAAACAGCTACAGAAACAACATCGACTCAAAGCACCTCGTCCTCGTCACCGGATCCGCGCTTCTGCACTTCCCACTCGCCAGCTTCATCGGACAGAGAAGACGTTTCATCTCTTTCCGCTCCACCGGCTGGGCGTGCTGTTCCTTCGAATCGGATGGTACTTTTGTCGTCGTCAGTGAACACGTTGTCGTCGGAGTCGTTGGCGTCGGACTCAACTCGCTCAATGTCATCGCAATTGTCATCTGACGAGCCGAACGACGGACGTTGTTTCTGTGATTGCTGTTCCTCGGCGCACCGTCAGGCTGAGCTGACTGACGTTTCTCCGCTTCCCGAGACGATCGGAGCTGGCTCCTCGACAACACCTTCGACGAGCTCCGGAGATCCTGGAACCAGAAGAGAGTCCTCCATGTCGTCGGGATTGTTGTGCTGCCAGTCATCAGGAGCTGCAATGGCTTCAGAAACAGTCAGAGATTGCCAAGGAATATATGCTTACCGTCCATTTGGAAGAGAGCTTCCTTGCGGTCTCTCTCCACGAAAAACGAGGCAGCTAAGAAGAATCCGCCAGCGATGACGAGCATGAATGTCGGAACGTAGAGAGCCGTTTGAAGAGCGAAGAACGTGCGAGCAACGGAGACATCGGGCTCGCGGAGCCAATCAGAAAGAACTCCGATGATGTACGGAGAGGTGGCATCTCCGAAGAGATGCGCCACAAGGGTCTGGATGGCAAGAGCAGTCGCTCGCCGATTCGCAACCACCACGTACATCAGAACATCCACGTTGACGGACCAGTTCAGACACATTGACATGATTGCGAAGTATATGAGAACCAGAGATCCGTTGACACTGTACTGGGCGATGACGATGGCCAGGAAGAGGAAGGGGAGGGCAAGGAACATCGAGATGGCGCAGATGTACACGTCGGCTTTCTCAGTGGCGCAGTTCTTGAAAACGCTCTTTCCGTCTCTCCAAGCACGCGAGACCAGGGATCCAGTCGCGACGCCGAGCAGACCAGCCATGCACGTGATAATTCCAAAGATCAGGTTGATGCTGGAAACGAAATAAGTACATTTGGGGAATCCGAAAAACTCTTACTGTGCCAGTTCGGATTCAGGAACTTTCTTCATGTTGTTAGCAAGGGCGTATGCATTGCCAATGAACGCCGGAGTCCACCAACTCATGGTTCCGATAGAGAAAAATGCGGCGATGGAAGCTGCGGAGACGAGGTAGTAGGTACGGCTGAACGATTCTAACATGAGCATAAGCTCTGACAATTGGGAATACTCACACAGACGCCAGGTACTTTATATCGTCCCAAAGGGTTCCTCCTTCTTCCCCACTCTGCGCTCTCGCTCCTTCACAAGCACCTCTAACTGGTTCCTCTAACATCCATATCATCAGTCCAAGACAAGCTATTCCGATGATCGGAGAGAATCTTACTCCCCATTGCCATGAGTCAGTCGCCAATGCGATATGCGATCCGGCGATGAATCCGAGACCACTTCCAACTGGAATGGCAAAGTAGAACATCATGAACACTCTGCTGCGCTGTGCTCCGCTGAACAGGTCCGAGAGGATCGTCGGAGCAATCGTCGAGTAAGAAGCTTCTCCGATTCCCACGATTCCACGACAGAGCAGGAACAGGTAGTAGTGCTGAAATCATGACTTCTCTTTGGATTTCCTAATCCTCTTTTGAATTTCCCTAGCCATAGGCTAATACGCGATATAAGGACGCTCAATTACCCCCTTGCACCTGCTGTTCTCAACGCGCACTTCTCTGCATCTCCGTGTTGCACACACTCTCTCTCGCTGTCTAGCAACGCGTCTGCTCTGCTCTATCGAGCGTCCTCCGACACTTCTTGCCATCGTCGTCCCACACCACTCATTCTCTCATCATTCTGTTCTCCTAGCTGGTGACATCGTTTTCTCTCTCTTATTTCTTCTTTTCTTACCTCTTGGCTGCAAAATGACGACAGGAACACTGCAATGATCCAAATGCAAATTCCAGTAATCATGAGTATCTTTCGGTTGTATCGGTCGCCCAGATATCCGAATAGTGGCGCGAATATCATGTAGAATACGATAAAAACCGTCTGAAGCTCCAAAAATAGTATCAATTTCTTTTTGTTTCTTTTACCTGTAACATTCCTGACTCCTTGTCGTTCATGTCAAAATATGGCTTCAGTCGATCCATAACTCCTACAATTGTGTATCGATCCATGTAATTCAGAAGGTTTACGAGTAGAAGAATCAAACAAGCAATCCATTTCTTTCGATTGCCTGCGTTAGTATCAGGAGTTGCTGAAAATTACAGTTTCATTTTTGCAAATTGCTCTATGTTTTGCTCACCATCCCCACTGTACTCCTCGATTTCATTTGGCATTTAATTATTGTAGAACCGTGGCGACGGCTGCAAAGTAGTCTTTTAAATTTCGAAAATTGTCAAAAGAAAAGAAACAAGCTGAAAATTTTGCGCGCGCGTGATTCACCTGGAAAAAAATCACAAAAAATCGTGACAAAGACAGAGGCTTGTGCGCTCCACCGCACACATTTGAATTTGGCGGGAACATCGGGGAGACGCGTTGCGGTCGCGACGCGGTCAGATATTTTCGAATCGAGACACAGCCATTACGTCGATTATCGGCGCTCCGCGCTGATTTCTTTAATCGATAACAATTTGTTTTCTTGTTGTGTAGGTTTCCAAATCTGCTATAAAGCATTTCAGAAACAATTTCGAAGAATTCATTCATTGTAATCAGGTCTAGTCCGCATTTTAGGCCTTTCTTTGCTTTACATCCTTTTCTGATTCAATTTGTCATCATTTATCATATTTTATGTTTTCAGCGACGCTATCATGCCGCGTGGTGAAGATCAAAAAGTCTACGTAGGAAATCTTCCTGGCGACGTTCGCGAGAAGGAAGTGGAGGATATCTTCCACAAGTACGGACGCATCAAGTACATCGACATCAAGTCTGGACGTGGACCAGCCTTCGCTTTCGTCGAGTTCGAAGACCACAGAGACGCCGAGGATGCAGTTCGCGCTCGTGACGGATACGAATTTGACGGGCGCCGTATTCGCGTCGAGTTCACCCGAGGAGTCGGACCACGTGGACCTGGAGGTCGCCCAATCAACCAGCACGGAGGTGATTACCACGGTGGAGGTGGCGGCCGTGGAGGAGCTGGCGGTGGTGGACGCGGAGGTCCGCAAAGAAGAACTGGCTACAGAGTCATCGTCGAAGGTCTTCCACCAACTGGATCCTGGCAAGATCTGAAGGATCACATGCGTGAGGCCGGAGATGTCTGCTACGCCGATGTCGCTCGCGACGGAACTGGAGTTGTTGAGTTCACTCGCTACGACGATGTCAAGTACGCTGTTCGCAAGCTTGACGATACCAAGTTCAGATCCCATGAGGTTAGTTTTCGTCAATGATTTTAAACATAACAAATTTTCAGGGTGAAACTGCTTATATTCGTGTTCGTGAGGATACTTCTTCTGGATCCGGAGGTGGTAGCGGTGGAGGTGGCCGCGACCGCAGTCGTTCCCGTTCCCGCTCTCCACGTGGAGACCGTCGTGCTTCGCCGAAGTACTCGCCACGTCGTGCTTCTCGTTCTCGTTCTCGCAGCCGTTCCCGCTCTCGCTCGGCCAGCCGCAGCCCATCTCGTTCCCCGTCTCCACAATAATCCAAGATGGTTCATCTCGCCGAAAACGGTAGAGTTTTGCAATTTCAGTACCCGACATTTTCCCTTCTTCCTGGTTTCAAACCGAAAGGAATTGTCTTGTGCTCCTTTTGCTAACTTTGTTTCCAGTTCCACTACATACATTCTCCTGTTCACATTTTCTATATTTTTATCAATCAACTTATGAGAAACGTACATCTACCATCCACCCTTTTTGTTTTCGATACATTTTAATATGAGCCCCACCAAGTATTCTATGCTTTTAATAATGTTGCTGTTGGAACCGAGAATAAAATGTTATGTTTCAGCCTCCACTCAATTCAAACTAAGGAGGAGAGGAGGACTATTGCTTTCCTGTTATGCGGGGATCACACTAGGACCAGGGAAAGGATCGCGAGACGATCAAAAAGGGGGATCGATCAACGATCAAGCGATAAACAAACTTTCGAAACAATTTTGGAAAGGAAATGGGAAGGTTGTCTCGGGGTCCCTTTACCAGTGTGATAGTAGATTAACGCCCCCGTTCTGTTAAAAGATTCCGCCATGCTAGGGACTGCGTGTCGGGCATCGTTCTGATGTTCGGGACACTCCCAATAGTCAGCCAGGTAAGTTTCGATTCGGAACACTACTTTTCGTATAGCTTCTCAAAATCGAGAGCTCTGAATTGAATGGAACATTGGAAATTTTGTTTTCAATAAATTTTTGAACTGTTTACTGTCTTTCATTCATTATTTTTGAGAAACAACAACGTAGCAAGTTAACAATTCGAAAGGGTAACAATTCAATGGGAAAAGTCGAACACTCGTAGTTTTGCATCAGCGGAGGCAACAGCAAGTCTCTTTCCGTTTTGCGAAAAACGCAGTCGAAGAATAGCAGCGTCAATCGGGATCGGATTTTTACCAAAGTTCTGTTCGACATGTAGACTTTCTCCGTCCAATCTCAGCACAACTAGTTCGCCAGATTGGAGCCCTGCGACTACGTGCTCTCCAGAAGCAGCAACTGCTGTGACTGGTTCAGCGAGCTTGATTGAGGCGAGAGGAGTCGACTGTCCACCGGTTCCTTCCGCCCAAATGATAACTTTCTGGTCTCTAGCAACAGTTACAAATCGTTGATCATCGAGCCAGTCACACGCCCAAATGATTCGAGAATGCTCTTTTCCTGATGTCCAGACGCACGAATACTCGAAGCCATCAACTGAAAATGCAGTTCTTCATTGCCCGCAGGTCCCATGTCCAACTCACCATTGCCCGTCTTCTCTTTGTAAATCTTGGCTGTTCTGTCTCGACTGACAGTCAGAAGAGAAGTTCCCGACGGATTCCAGGCGATTTGAGTGACCGTCAGCTGGTGGCCGATGACTTCTGATTTTTTGGCCCAGTCAGCAGTGTTCCAGAGGATGACGATGGAGTGTTCGACGTGACTCGACTGCAAATTGAATCCTTATTAAGACAGTTCTAAATATTCTGATTCTAGTACCTTGCAAGCTGTCGCCAGAACTCTTCCGGTCGGATTGGCAGTGACAGCATAAACTTCGTATCCGTGTCCGTACAGCTTGTGTTCTTCCGGCCACAAAGTATTCTGCTGAAGAGTGTCTTCCGTGGTGGCATCTGAAAATATAGGTTATAATTGTCTTCTAGATCCTTATTCTCACGTGTCAAAACCGTCGGCGCTGCCCTGAACGCGTCCTCTTCCCAATGCTCTCCGTCCACTGTTTCTCCCTCGACCATCGGTTTGTTCGAGAGTCCGAGAGCTGGAACACATGCTCCGAACTCAGCGATTCCACTGTCTCCGAAGATCTTTTCGCTGGAGATTCCACTGATTGACTCAAGACTCGAAACGAATGATTTAGGTGCTCGGAAAGCTCGGAACACTTTTTCTTCAGCTCCAGAAACGAAAACGGATGGATTGACAAGCGAGACGCATTGCATGTCATGGCCGTGAACTTGCGGACGAGCGATCTCCATATAGACGTCTTCAGTACTCTTTGCGAACACTCGGGTCGTCTGATCCTGTCCCACCGTCACCAGGAAGGCCGAATCGTCGCCACGTGCACTCTTTTGCCAGTCAACGTCTCGAACCTCTCCAACGTGTCCTCCAGTCATCGGAAGTGCCGTCCAGAACGTCTTCTGCTCATCCGACGCCTTCCATGCGTGCAAACCTCCGAAATACGAACTACTCACAACGACATCATCGTCAGATCCCAAGAACACTGCCGAGAAGAAGCCAGCAGCCTGTCCTCCAACGATTCCCAGCCTGACATCGTCTCTCCACAAATCGTCGAGTTCTCTCCAGATAATGCATGTCTTATCGCTGCTCGCAGTGAGAAGAGCCTGTCCGTTGCGGCTCCAAGTTGTCGAGTGCACCCAGTCATCGTGACCTTGCATCACTGCGTACGAACTGCAGCGGAAATCGGAGCCGTGAATCGAGAAGAGATTCGCAGAAGATGTCAGCTCATCCTCAATTCCTTCCGAATTCTGGTCGTTTTTCTTGCCATCAGGCTGAATAGACCAAAGTCTGACGTATGTGTCCTGACCAGCAGATGCGACAAGCAGGTTGGAGAGGTTGTCTGAAATGAAATAGTTAGAAAACCAAAGCAGTTCGAAAGGTGATTACCATTGAAAGCAATGGAATGAATCCAATCAGTGTGTCCAGCTACCGAAATCAAACGAGAGAACGACTTCTTGTCTTCCGACTCTCCGAACAACTCCACGAAACGTTTTGATGTTCCGACTGCGAGAAGCACGGATTCGGAGAACGAGATGGCATCGAGACATAAAGCGAATGCCTTGTGATCCAATTCGATGGTTGTGGAGTGTGTAATGTCTCCAGAAGACGTTGTCCACCACGCTTGGAAGCCGTTCGCCGATTCCGAAACCCAGGCGGCTGCGATTACTTTCCGATCGTTCTCCACACATCCGCAGACGCTTCCGACACTTCCAGAACATCCCGAGAGATCGGACACGTATTCCACACGATCCTCGGATAACTTCCACACAACCAGTTTAGAATCCACTCCTCCTGTCACAAATTCATCGACGTTATCTCCGGATTTGAGCCGCTTAAGTACTGTAATCGGCTTCTGGTGGCGTCTCTCTGACAAACTCTTTACGACTCCGACTTTCGTTTCGTTCTGAATTGAGAGCAAATTAAATTTGAAATTCATTTTGTTTTTCTGACCTCTGGAACTGATTGCACAGCAATCTGAAGAGCCGAAGCATACACAACAAGTGGTTTTGATCTGCATGCTGTCAGACAGTGCGATCTTGGGTTGGCACTTGCCGAGATGAACTTTTCCGTGAGATGCATGATTTTCTGAATATTTTAGGAATTAATTTAAAATGAATGAGGTAGGATTCGCGGAGAAAAAGTACAAAAAAGTGCGAAAAATTAGGAATTTTTTTCCTTTTCGCGGACTAACAAGTTTTGCTTGCATATTCTCGGCCACTCGTTGTGTACTTCACGAGGACGTTTCAGTTATTGAGTCAATTCGATTAAAATATCACCAATTCATCGATTCCCATTGTTCCTTCAATAATTCCTTTGTTGTTACGCGTTTGATAGATTAATGTATCGTCGTTTTTGATTGTCAACTCTCTCTTCCCAGCCTATCCGCTCTGTACGTATTCATTTGTTTGCAGCAGACATGTCGTTCACTCCTGGTATGCGGATTCCACTAAAACGGGGCCCAAAAGTAAGTGTTCATCTGATATTTTAAGTTTAAAATCTAGTTTTTAGCCTCAAATACATCATCAAGAAAGTTCGCCAGTCAGTTCCGATGACCCTCCAGATTTCGAAAGCCACGTCGTGTTGAGAGTGCCCGAGGACTGCGTCGATCGAATCGAAAAAATCATAGCTTCGGATGGGAAAGTCGAAGATTTTTCTATTAATCTTAACGCAGACGCCCGGAATGCGACTGTCCGTGTGGGAAATCAGCTTTTGAACGCAAAAGTGCTCGACCTGCCGACGATCACCGAAGTACACAAGACGATGGACAACAAGAATCTGTATAAGGTAGCGGATGTCTCGCAAATCGTAGTTTGCACTCACGATAGCATCAACCCCACCGCCTCGACATCGAATCCGTCAACTTCTACTAACGGTGCAGAAGACGCGGCAAAGGCGGCAAAGAAAGCAGCGAAACAGTGGCAGTACCCGCACGGATTGACTCCTCCGATGAAGTGTGCGAGAAAGAAAAGATTCCGGAAAACGAAGAAGAAGAAGTTCATGGATGCGCCGGAGGTTGAGAAGGAGTTGAAGCGGCTTCTGCGGGCAGATTTGGACGCGGAGAGTGTCAGATGGGAAATCGTCGAAGGAGGAGCCGAAGATGGAGGAGCCGCTGACGAGAGCAGCAGCAGGAGTCGGTCTCACGTCAACTATCCGTCGAGCAGCGAAGAAGATTCTGATGTTGCCGACGAAGAAAAAGACGACTAACTTTCTAAACCCTTGTGTTCTTGTGTTCAGAAGCTTAAATAAAAGTGCACCCAGCCAGTCTACTCAGAATCTATAATTCACGATGTTCTTTGCTCATCCCTATGTATTTTTGATGAGGAGATCAGTCCGAGAGAGGGCGGATTATTCCGTCCGCTTCTCCCAATTTTCCAGCCGATTCCCCGCCCCTTTTCTTCGTTTTTTTCTCTTTTTCCATGCAAAAGATAACATCAATCAGGTTCTCTTTTCCTCCTTTTCCGAAACATTTCCCCCCTCAAAAACTTGTTTTCCACCACTCTTTCCCATTTTGACGCTGAACTCTTTTCCTCGTTTCCCTTCTCTCACTGATAACTGTTTCTTGTTAATACATGTTTATCAGTGATAATGTTTGATCGGCTATGATTGACCGCGAGGATCGATTTGTGCTCCGGGCTCCGCCTCTTGTACTTTGTTTGCTCTTTTGTGCTCGGCCGAGCCAATTCTCACTTTCTAGTTGAAAGTTTGAGTTGTCTAGCTCCGCCCACATTACAGTCTGCTTCTTATCACAGTTTATCATTTTCTTCCTAGTACTTCTAGTTCCAAACTCCAACTTCCGCTCATGTGCTCCAGAACCCTTCT
The DNA here is from genome assembly GCA_900536315.3 of Caenorhabditis becei. NCBI lineage: Eukaryota > Metazoa > Nematoda > Chromadorea > Rhabditida > Rhabditidae > Caenorhabditis > Caenorhabditis becei. The sequence continues at coordinate 371,136 of LR538674.1, forward strand.
CCTAAACATTCTCTCTGTAATCATCGTTAATTAAAGCCTTTAAGCCGTGAAAGTAGGCGTAAACAAGATCTGTTTGTCACGTCCCGCCCGAATCATAATAATAAGGTTTGTCGAGGCAATGCTGCGCACTGCGCACCAAATTAGTTTCGTTCGCATATTCTCCTTATTTCTCTGTTCTCTTTTGCCCGGAAAATCGTGTGTTGGGGGGTTAAGCTCGCGGCGATTCGAGTGATCTTCAGCTCCGAATCCCCTCGTTTACGAGTATTTTGTACTTCTAAAAGCGGCATTCCACCGAAAACTAGTTTCTTTTGTGTTCTACGAATCACTTTTAACCGAAATTTCCATATTCTATTCAGTCCTCCCTGTCAAAACAACCTTGACAAAAAAGTCCGAAAGCTCATTCAAAATGGCTCCCGAACATTCGAAATTGACGATTTTTCCGATTTCCCAAAGCTCTTTTTTCACATTGGAGCGCAGTTCCCTTTTCCCAAAAACTCAATAAATACTCTCAACCACTTTTCGACATCATAAACCAACAATGTTTATATGTTTCTGTTTCTCTGCCCCTCAACTTGTCGATCATTAAACCAAACATCTCGTTTTCCAACAAAATCCCGCCAATCATCGTAACCATGCATTCGACAGTTCTTCTCTATGTAAACTCGCAGTCCTTCTTCCTCATCCGATCTCATTTCTTGACCGAAAGGACACTCGTCCGTCTCTCTGCGCCCTCCTCGTTTCGTGTGCTCTTTCGCCGCGGGCGCCCTTCCAAATCACCCCCTCCGCCCGATTTCACATTCATTTCCACCCGCTGCCCGTCTCGGATTATGACAGGTCTTGAGAAATAGTCGAAAAAGGCGAAAATGGAAGAACCGAGGCTTCTCCGTCTTCAGTTCTCACACTCTTTCCGGACATCTGTCAAGTTTCCGCCCCAGTTTTCAACACCCCGACTCTTCGGGGAATTCAGAATCATCCTTCATCTTCTTTTCTCGATTCTACAATCTTCTGGCTCCTAGCCGTTAAAGTGAGCCGTTAGGACACGTTGGAAATTGATTTTGAGCAAATATTTGAGCGGAGAAGATGTAAGTATGTTTACGGCTATCCTCCCACCGGCCCGGCCATTTCTCACTCGTAATACCTCAACCAAAACATTCCTCTCCGTTGATTTTTACGTCTTCATGCTAATTTGAGTCCCTTTTTCTGGATTCTCACTAAAGCGTACTTGCCGTTTTTGAAAACTTCTTTTTGCTTCAGCCTTCAGAAGCTTCTCTCTTTTCTCTCTTTTTCCGAACGACACTTTGAGAAAAAAGAAAAGAAAATTGGAAGAAGAGAAGTGCTCCAGCGAGTGGCAGTCTTCTGAATTTCCTCTTTTCACTTCTTGATTAGCTTCCATGTTTTGCAGCTGTCTTCTCCCCAGAAGTCACGTCACCCCAATGTCTTCTAAACCTTCTGAATTCCTTGAAAACGTGTAATTTGTGCCCTTTTCGCTCGTCGGAAGTTCAGAAATAAAAGTAGGCGCACTTCACCCACCATTAGTACATTCCTTCTCTACACATTCATTCATTGTCACCGAGTTACATGTTATTTATTTCCGCACGAAACATGTCGGCGACGCTTCAATGCAACCGAATTCGTGGTCAATGACACGTAGAATTCCGAGAAAAAAACACATTCGACATACCAGAAGAATGATGGGTGCTATTCGAGACAGTTACACACGGACTCGAACTTTGCAGTAGGGCGTACTTCCGGAATGACCTTCTCACTTGATTACCTGTGAAATCTCTTTTCTCTCGCCTCCCCCTTGTGTTAATTTATCTCTCCTCCCGAATCGTCGTCTCTCGTCCATCCCGCAAGAATCAATACACTTCCCATCGTTCAGAGGCTTCTCCCCGCGCCGTTCCCATATGCAATCGTCGTGAAAATGCGAAGAAACCGCGAGTTGCTGCTCGTCCTCTTCCTCGTCGTCTTCATTCTCTTCTATTTCATCACATCAAGGTACGTCATTTCGAAGTGGTTCCATCTGAATATGTCACGTCTTCAGGACATCAGAAGACCCGTACTACAGCAATAGCAGACGGATAAAGTTTGGCGGGGATGACAGCCCGGCTGGACCTCCATTAGCGCCAGTGAGGGCCGATGATGGATACAATAGGACGTCTCCGTTCATATTCATAGGTAATAACGAGAAGTGGGTCAAGAGGCAGCTATTAGGGGCTACTGTAGGTAATGGTTATCAGAAGAATCAGAGGATCAAACACCATATGATTCTGAAATGCGAAGCATTCCTTGTTATCTCTGACGGCATAGTTAGATGTAAACTTTGCTCAAGTGTCAATCAACTTATCAGTCGTGACGAAGAGGGAAGTCGTGTGGCACTGGGTACAGGGCACAAAATGACCACGCACAAATATAGACTGTGTGTGTTGTTTGATAAAAGATACTGTAGTTTGATAGAGCGAGGTTGCAACTCTTTTGATCATTTGCAGGTGGCGTTCCTCGATCCGGGACGACGTTGATGCGAGCAATGCTCGATGCTCATTCGGAAGTCCGCTGCGGAGAGGAAACTCGAGTTATTCCACGAATACTGAATCTTCGATCGCAATGGAAGAAGTCCGAGAAGGAGTGGAATCGGTTACAACAGGCAGGAGTCACCGGGGAGGTCATCAACAATGCGATCAGTTCGTTTATCATGGAAGTCATGGTTGGCCATGGAGATCGTGCCCCTCGTCTCTGCAACAAGGATCCGTTCACGATGAAGTCGGCAGTGTACCTGAAAGAACTGTTCCCCAATGCCAAGTACCTTCTGATGATCCGTGACGGACGTGCCACTGTTAACAGTATCATCTCCCGTAAAGTGACCATCACGGGATTCGATCTAAACGACTTCCGACAGTGCATGACCAAGTGGAACGCTGCCATCGAGATAATGATGAATCAGTGTGACACGGTCGGTGCGAACTGCATGAAGGTGTACTACGAACAGCTGGTGCTGCATCCGGAGGCGCAAATGAGGAAGATCCTGAACTTCTTGGGGTTGCCGTGGGATGATCAGGTACTGCATCACGAGCAGCTCATCGGAAAGGACATCTCGCTGTCGAATGTCGAGAGAAGTTCGGATCAGGTCGTGAAGCCGGTGAATCTGGATGCTCTGACGAAGTGGGTTGGTACGATTCCGGAAGACGTCGTCAGAGACATGGATTCTATTGCTCCGATGCTCCGGAGGCTAGGATACGATCCGAACGCCAATCCTCCAAACTATGGTGAGTACAATAGAGCGCATTCGCACTAATCTTCTTCTTTTTCCAGGAAAACCTGACGAAATCGTCGCGAAAAAGACGGAAGACGTGCACAAAAACGGCGCCGAGTGGTACAAGAAGGCCGTGCAAGTCGTGAACGACCCGAACCGCGTCGATAAGCCCGTCGTCGACAGCGAAGCCGTCAAGTTGTAGACGAAGATCTTCCGATAGAAAGTGCCACGGGTCCCAACAAGTCGTCTAGTTTTGCCTGCCGTCTTCCAATTTTTGTGATTTTACTACGTATTCAATATGTTTTTTTCTACAGCATCTTCTGCATCCGGGTCTTTACATAAATATCATATTTATTAGAATGTAGTCAAAATAATATATTATGAGTAATCAGCCAATCAGTTAATCATTAGCAGCATTCTTGAACAGTGTCTTCATGTTCTCCAGACTGTAATCAGTCGCAATCAGTTCCCTTATCGAGTCGAGCTTTCCCCTCGTCGACTTCCCCGTCAACTTGGCCCTCGCCATCAGAAGGCTCTCCAGAATCGCCAGCACCCCACTGTCCTCAATGGACAGTCCCTCGGCCCTCTCGTAAATCGCATCATGGTCCCTCAGAATCCGTGCATTCTCCTCCGACAAAAAGCTGAAGACGTCGTCGTTGTTCGACTCGAGCTCCTGAAAAAGAGACAAAGTGTAACGAGATCACTGGCCCGCGTCAGTTCCGCTCCAATCTGTAATCCGAGCGCCTAAATGGTTTCGCAAAGTTGCCCAACTAAGTGCTCTCTTCTCTATTTATACCTTCAGTGCGGCGGCGTACATCTTCTCTTTCTCAATGTTCAGCATCGAAGTGATCTTTGGGTCGATGAGCTTCAGGCAGTGGTCCACACTGTCCTGATTCAGTTCTGCAAGCAAATATGGGTCTCGAAGCGAATGGTCTCTACACTTCAAAAAATTTTTAAACAAAGTCTCAGAATTTACAACATTTTCGGGGACATGAGCTATTGCGCTCCACTGCGCATCTCTGATAATCCGATAGAGCGCGTTTGCCTCCTTACCACAAGACACCTCAGCGCGAATCTGCATCTTCATCGTTTGATCGCTGACTTTCTCCCTTATCACACTGATCGTCGTCATGCAATCCGACTTGAACGTCGCCGATCCCTTGCTGTACACCACCTGCAACTGGGTCCCTCCGTTCGTCGCGCACTGATAATTGTTGGTGATAGTGTCTGCTGGCGGGCATTTCGACGGAACGTTCGGCAGCAGGTGATGAAGCCATGCGTGGGCCTCGGCAATCGAGAAGGATCCCGTGAACTGGAGCACGTTCATCGGACGGTACATGTCGAAATCGTGGGATCTCATGTGAGACGAGAGAGCTTTGATGAAGTGCGTTGTTATCTGAAAATTAGAGGTTCTGATGGCGGGAGATAACAGAATAAATGGTGGGGAATTTGAGAGTCTGGACAAGTGAATCATCACAATTAGTGCCTTTTTTGATAACCAAAATACAAGGAAAACTGGGGGAAATAAAGTGGAAAGGAGAAAATGGATCTTCAGAATTAAGCGAAACTAGGTGGAATGTCCACTGGAGATAGATTGATAACAACAGTTTACTAACTTTACAGTAATTGCTGAAACATACAGCTTCCGGAAAGTTTTGGCGTCAATTCAAATCAGAAGTTCAATAGAGCGCACTTCCAAAGTCTTATCTCACCCCCCGCCACGTCACACAATCCTTTTTTCCAAACCCAAATCTTTCCCGAAATCTTCCATTTTTCAGTTCCACGTCACACCTCCAGATCTTATCTTTCCTCTTTTTTCATCCAATTTTGCTCCTATTATTCATGATTTCTTGCTGGAATTTTTGGTAGAGAGCACAGTAAACAAAACTCATGATTATGCGGATGTTCATTGGCTGTCACTCTCTGAATCTGCCACAATCAGGAAGAAGCGACTGATCCCCGAGACTTCTGGATCCTTGCTGCCACGTGTCTTCCACGTCATCCCATCCGTCCCGTGACTAGATATCAAACCGCCCACAAAAATAACAGTTGTGTTTCCATATCAAGTTTCTGTCTGCGTCTCCGATCCCTCGACGCCTTCAAGAAAAGGGGCGTGGCCCTGGCGAATACGGAAAATCGGCGGCTCGGAGGGCTCATTTGCTCGGAGGATGCGCGGGTTTGTGCTGCTCGTCGTGCTCTTCTGCCTTTGTCTCGTCGCCATCGTCCACTCGCATCCGTTCTTTGTCACTTTGACAAGATTACAGGTGAGCCCACCCACTGATAACGGAGTGATAAGGGACAAATCACTGGGTAGACTAAGTGGATACCGGGAAGAAGTAATGGGAAGATCTTTCTAAGTATTCGAAGTGCCTACGATAACAAGTGGGACCCAATCATCCAGAGACCCCGCATAACTGATCCTACTGAAGCATTCGTTCCCCAATTTAGAACCTAATATCCTATTCCGGACCTTGTTTTGATCATAAAAAGTCGCTCAGAAACTTCTTCTATTACTATTACGTCAATCCGTCTTTTATGAGAGCGTCCTCTTTTTGTCTCGCGTCATTTTCATTGGCGGCGGGCGACGAAAAAACAAAAAGTGGAAGCGAAACCATGATAAACGACCCCATAGAGGCTTGGGGGTTTTTCACTTTAACGCGGCGAAGGAAAGAAACAAAGATTGTCGTGAGGTGAAGCTAGGAATATATGACTGGGGGTACTGTAAGTAAAAAGCTTTCGTGGCGAGACCCATAATCAATTCGTCATAATGCACAATGAGCCAGAATCTTCTTCACACAATCCGTGTGATCATCTCCTAATGACCAGTGTCTTTGTGTTGTGCTCTTCCTGCTCACCGAGCCACCCCTCCTCATGCATAACTTTCTTCAGGACGCCGAGCAGCTGATGTCGAAGCGCGGACTGGACAAGTGCGGCTGCAACCTCGGATGCTTCTACTCGTCGGCGCGCGACTGTATGAGCTGCTGCGCCCTGGCTCTCTAGCTCTACCGTCTGGCTCTCTGTGTCTCTTCACTCTCTCTGTCCGAATGAAATGAATGATATGTTGAACCTGTTAAAAACCGGCACGAACCTGAGCACACTTCGGCATGATCTTGGGGCACACATACAGGTTGATCACTCCAGAGTCGCCTTCATTCGCCTGAACTCTCAGCTCCAATCGACAAACGTTGGCTTGGCATCGATAGGAAGCAAGCAAGGGCCATGGATTGAGAGCATCCTGCCGGACCTCGCTCACCACTGACGCGTTCTTCTCCACCTCCATCAATCGGATCGGCAGTTGGCTCTGCACGACCACAAAATCAATCGGAATGACCAGTTCGATGGTCAGGTTGTACGCCCCCAGAGAGGAACTGTACTCGAAGTTCTCGTGGACCTGGAAGCTGTGGAAGAACGTCGCTCCGGCTCCGCCCCCTTGTCGCTTCGTGATCTCTTCGTATCGAAGTCTCTCCTCGTTCACCTTCGACTGCAACTCCTCCACTTCGGACCTGAACTTGACTTTGAAAGGTGCAACTTTGAAATTGATCTGTGTGCTTTTCCAGGATGCACGTCACCACAGAGTATCCTATTTCCTCCTCTCACCTCAACTGTTGCATTTTCACACTGAAATTGGCGGCGACCGGCAGGTTCTCGATCATCGGACGGCTTGTTTTCGCCAGAGAGAAGAGCCATCCTGCAACGGGAATGAATGTGAGAAACGGGCAGAGGGATACCTGTGAATGTGCACACGATTATGTCGATTTCGTTTTTGGAGGCAACGTTGCCGCAGGAGATTCCAGTGATTGACTCTTCGCAAGACTGGAAAGTTTTGAATGAGTCCAAGCTTCTTGAAAATGTCTTCTGTCCCAGAACCCTTTCAACTCACGAAAGTGCCGAACAAATGCGGTGTATCCGTCTCATCAACCGTGTAAATCTCAATCAATCCGTCCTCCTTCCCCAAAATGATATCAGGAAACTGTCCCCCTGTCACCGAATAGCAAACGATCGTCGTGACGCATGCTCCGCTGCTCGTGTCCATCTCCCACACGACCTTGCCTCCTCCCTGCGGAAGACTCGCCAGTCCCAACCGACCACTTTTCGTGCCGTACAACACCATCATCTTCGTATGTCCGCCGTCGCCCATGAACAGACTGCAAGTGAACGGGACACTGTCGAGTTTCAGGTCATAGGCGAAAGTGTTTCCCTCGATGACCTGGAGGGTCGAGTTGCCGCAAGCGAGCACTGAAGTGTACTGCCGACTGCCCCAAGCTTCTTCGAAGAACAGAGAGACAACGTCGTGAATGTCTTCCGTGCACAGGTAGTTCTGAAACGTGCTCTTTTAGGAAGGCATCCGGTTATAGCAACCACCGGAAGTAACGCGTCTCACTTCCACGTCCGTATCGTGGGTGGGATTTAGAGAAAGACCACTGTGCAACAGAGCTCACTTTCAACTCACATTCGAATCAATCGTGTCGTGGTACCGACTGTAGCTCTTCCGTCCCGTCAGCACCACATCAACTCCCCGAACGAACATCCGATTCGCCGTCTCGGCCATGTTCGTCTCCATCGAAAAGAACGTCTTCCCCTTGCGACTGATTCCTCGGACAGTGTTCTGCGACGCCACGAAGATCTTGTCCTTCTTTTTCGAGTTCACCGGACCGCCCAGAGCAAGGGATTGGATGGGGGGACCCGGTTGGGTTTTGAAAATGATCTGGAGAAATGGGGAAGTGATAAGGGGTGATAAGAGAGGGGTACCGTAGTGTCATTGGACTTTCGTGATAAGCATATCAAACTTCCGTTTTGACCGCCGACAACAATCTGAAGAACAAGAGTGCTCCATTGAGAATGTTCAGATTATCACTAGAGCGCGTTTGCAAAACAAAGTGTTTCAAAGGAACTTTATTGATTTCGCATGACTTTGCTTTCCAACCAAACAAAGTTCACTAGAGCGCACTTACCAAATCGTATTCCTTCTCCTTATCCGCCGGAATAACTCGCATACATCCTCGATTCGTAGTCCCAACTTGGGCGAAATCAGTTCGAGTATAGTTTTGCATTCTCCCAATAGCGCAGCAAAATCTATGTAACTGAACCCCGGAGTGCGCCGAGAAGTGCGCGCTCCCGAATCACCATGACAACCTGGTGGAGTGTCGAAACGGAGAGAGCACGCGAAATGAGGAGAGTATGACACGGGGATTTATTAGGTAAACATTTCGAGGCCGGGAAAATATATTGAGATCGGTGTTTTGATGACATAGATGAGGTATAGATAAAAAAAAGCTGATAAGTGTATACTTATTATTCCATGGGGTGTTCCGGAGATCTTTGTGCAGAATCATCGAGTTTCTGTCTCTTCTGCGGAGTTTCCTCGGGCTCGACAGGTTCTGCTGATCTTTTATGAGGAGTTCCTGAAAAGTAAAAGTTAATTTGGACAGAGATTTGAACAGCACTGACCACAAGATTCTGCTTCCTTTGTATCAATGGACGACACTGCTCCGACAACGGGTTGTGGATCTTCTTGAATCGGAACGGAACGCTCTGAAAATAAAAGATTATTGAACACTCTACTCGGCAGGAACTAACCATTTGATTCGGGTTCTGGAGACATTGACGACTCCGAAGAGTCTTCTGAATCTACTGGATCTACTGGATCTACTGGAGAAGATTCATCCTCATGAATCGACTTTTCTGGAGATGCTGGAGATTCGAGAGATTCTTGTGATTCTCCGCCTGAAGAATCAACATCCGTCTTGTCTTCCTCGTTGTCTCCAACTGGAACTTCTTCTGTTTTCTCCTCACCAGAATCTTCAGCCGATTCTGACGACACTCTGTTGTCAGAAGCCTGTTCCGATACGTCATCAGAATCATCTTCTGAGCTTGCTCGGTGTTCACGTGGAACTTCTTCTGGTTGCTCTTCTCTAGAATCTTCAGCTGATTCCTGCGATTCTCTGTTATCCGAGGCCTGTTCTGATTCGTTATCAGTATCATCTTCTGAACTTTCCTGTTCTTCACGTGGAGACACTTCTGGAACTTGCACTGGACGATCTTCAGGAGCATCTGGTTCTTCCACAGCTTCCGGTTCTTCAGAATCATCAACAATGTCTTCAGAACTGGACGAATCCCCGACAGCAACAGCTTCAGAACCATCTCTATTGTTTTCAGCATCCAACGACGCAGGGTCTTCCGGATATTCTGGCTGTGCAGCTGGCTCTTCATCGTCTTCTGAATCCGATGACACTGCTCTTTCAGAATTATCTCCGTCTCCTGAATCATCGTCAGCCTGTGGTGAAGCCACTGGAACTTGTCTTGACGATTCTGGAGCCTCCTGTGACTCATCGTTATTACTATAATTTGGATTCGACGAATCTGCGTCTCCAGAATCTTCTTCATCTCGATTTTCCTGATCACTTTCAGCTTCACGCTGAACGGGAAGATCATCTCTTTCCGGAGATTCGGAGGATTCAGATGACTCGACGTCTACTTCTTTCACCCCATCATCTGGGGAAGTCACGGAGTCCGAGTTTCCACGATTTCCTACGTCCGATGTGCCAGGTGACCTTGATTCACCGTCTCCAATCTGAGACTCTGAACTTTTCGGTTCGTCTGCTTCAGAAGGAGGTGGCGAGACTGATGGTGATGGCGTAGGATCGACGTCTTCTGGAGGATTTACCTCTGAAAAACTTAATTTTTTCCAAGACGTTTCTTGTACACTCACCATCGCCCCCCTGATCATGAACTTCCGACGCTTCTCCATCTTCAGAAGACTCCTCGACGTCATCCTCCTTGATGTCTTTCTCTGCTTCAACATCATTATTCTCTATTGGTTCCGTACCAATATCCTTATCAATTACCATGTCCTCCTCTTCATTGTCGACACTTTCCTCGGCTTTTTTGTCAACTTCGGCAGGAGACATTCGGTCTATTTCGAGATGTTCTAATGGCTCGGTAGCTTTAAATTGTTTAGGTTTCATATTCTTATCGATTAGAGTTTCATTGTTCTCTTCTTTCATGTCCTCCTCGGGAGGATTCGAGGCCGTTCGTTTAGGCTCATCTGGGTTCGTTTCCGATGCCCTCTGAACATCAGATGCTTGTGATTCTCTCTGGGAATCGACATGCGTTTGCTCGTCAGGAGCTACACATTCTTGAGATTCTTTCATGGAATCAGCGTGGGTTGGCTCGTCAGGAGCTACGATTGGAGCTTGTTGCACGTCGGGCAACGTTCTCGGTTCGTTCTCCGCTTGGGGAGTCTTGATTGGGGTTGTGCTAGTCGCAGCAACCGTCAAACCAGAATGACCGATTCGTCGGGATGACCTCGATTTAGAGAGGATCCTTGCGTGAACCGGCGATCTGGGTGGGGTTTGGGTGGGTCGTCCGGATGGAAGCATCGGGACCGAGGTCTGGATTTCTGAGGCGCGAATGCGCGGTATGTTCGGGACGTGACTCGCGGAGCGAGCCGCTTCGTCGCTAAGGGGGAGGGCTCGAAGAGCCGAGGACTCTCGACGGATGGGTGGCAGGTAGATGAGTTGTTGCGATGGAGGGAACTTTTTCTGAAAAAAACACCTTGATGCAAATGAACTCTTTTGGATCTCACGTACTTTGCTTTTGTTCTCATATCGGCTGATAAGATCCAAGTATGAAGTTGTTATTCCGTAGTAGACCACCTAATGAAAAGAAAAAGTTTAATGAAGAGTACTTTCAATTTCCAACCTGATCTTGGAACATATCCACTTGGAAATGCTCCTTGGCACGTAACTTCTCGATTCGCCCTTTGTTGTTCTTCTCGTAATTGCACAGTGCGTCCGTCGTGCTTCTAGTCATTTCGATATTGTATTTAGCCATTGCGTCTGCTTTTTCCTTGATAAAATAGAAGAGATCAATGTCGATTTTTTCGATATCCTCGAATCGCAAGAGGTTCTGAATGAAAGAATTTTTTTTTTCAAACTAACTTCATTGAGAGCTTACAATCTCATTGATTTGGTTTTCGTTAATAATCTTCACCAATTCACGAAGAGGCGTCAGAAGAATTGATATGGCGTTCAATTCGTTTTTGTATTTTTTCTGAAAAGAATCGGAAAGTTCAATAGAGCCGATATGCAGCAATAACCTGTTTGCTGAGGAGCATTGCAAAGACTCGGGTTATCGAACGCTCGAAGATCAGAAACGGAGTGCAGTCGATCTCGAGCCGTTCGTTCCTCTGGTTTTTTCTTGCGATTTCCTTGTTTTTGTTGAAGTGACTGATCATCTCATCAAGATACTGCACGTAGGTGTTGTACTGTGACAGGAATCCTGCAGTGCCCTTCGGCTGCAAGTGTGCTCTATTGAGAGATACCGATGGAGCGCGCTTACTTTGATCGCTGCGAAAGCCGCCGAGGCACCAAATACCTTCGAGATTTCTTGGTTTACGATTTTGAAGGCTTCGAGTTGGTTCTCGAAGACGGATCGATCAACCGTTTCGAGAGGCGTTTTGCCAGCCGCCCTCGAAGCCATTCGTACCCTAGAATAACCGATTATTGCCAAGAATCACAAGTTTTGAGGCATTCAGCTGCGATTCGAGCAGATAATTGTAAACAACGTCGAAATTTCCCATGACAACAAGTTTATTCAACAAAATCAACAAAAATAGTGCAAAATGTAAAGTTCAGACATGGTCCAACTGATCGGCATCAAGTTCTTCTGGGAAGTTGTCCTTCACTTCGAGATCCTCTCCGTACTGGATTGTCGTGTCGATAGTCAAGAGCAGCTGATCAATGCTTTCCTCGTCTTCGCAGTTCAACGGAACGAACTTGACGATTGAGTAGTCTTCAAGAACTTGTGCAATGGTTCGGGTCAGACGACGATGCTTTGAGTTCCAGACGGTCTCCTCCTGATCTACGATTGCACGAGTGTCTGTTTCCAGGAACTCGTCGACTAACTGCTTGTTTCTCTCGGAAAGAAGATCCATCTTGGTGAGCACGTTTACTGCGGGAGTCTCGATTGCGACCATGGCGGAGAGGGCGGTCAGGGCTCCAGAGATGAACTTTTCGGCTTCGAGGACGAAGTTCGTGTCGATGAGAAAGACGGAACAGACGTTGAAATCCCAGGATTTAAGAGCGTCGACAATCTGGCGCATGACTGGAAGATGGCTGTAAAGCTCGATTTGGCCGGGGCAGTCAATCACGAAATAGTCGTCCTCGCCTTCGTCGAGCTCGTCGTGAAGCCAGTCAAGATTTTGGACGAGGTACCTGGAACACAATTATGGTTTTTGAGTGAAAATTTGAAATACGCACTCCATACAGAACACCAGCGCTCCATTCGGACCCAGAATCAGCTCTTCGTCTTCCTGAACATCGTTCACACTGATCAAATCTCGAACATCTGAAGAAAAGACTTTGTGACTTGATTATTGATTATTCTTACCGACAACAGCTGGGTAATTGAAAACTTCACATGCTGGATCTAAATTCACCATGCGCAGCATTCTGCCAGTGCTCAGGCAATGATTGTACATGACGGAGCAGTAGGTGGACTGGAAACAGCGCTTTGAACAAAACAACCAGTAAAATTACTTACTTTTCCGCTTCCTGCGGGTCCCATTACAAGTTGAGCGTATTTCATTGTTTTTTTTTGAGTGAAAACTGAAAAGTTGAAGAATAATCAATGAAAATTCAGGAGGAAAAATAAATAAAAATTGTCGAAATTTTGTGGGCGCGCGTTGGAGCGCGCTTGCATTAATTCCAAATTCGCACATTTTTCCATCTTTTTTCTGAAATTCAACTGAAAAACGGGTATCTTCATCGAAAACTGTTGCAAAAATGGACGGATTATCTGATGTAGACACTAAAGATGCCAATGTCATGCTCGGATCACTGATCATGTTCTTTGCAACCGGATGGCTCTTCTACACAAAACAGTTGTTCAAGAACTATGAAGTTTAGTGAGTTTTCAAGAAATCTTCTTAATTTTCATTATTCCAGGTGCATAATAGGATTGTTCAGTTCATTTTCTCTCTAACATTTGCCCTTTCGTGCAGTTTGTTCGAGTTGATCATCTTCGAAATAGCCGATGTGATGGCTCCTCTGTAAGATTTCCTTGTTTCTCTTGATCTTCTTCAACTGGTTCCAAATTTCAGCTCCAGATCCCGCTGCTGGACGTTTTGTCTGTCTCTAATCCTTATCACTCTCGTCGTCGTCATTCCCGTCTACACTTCCTCATTAATCGTCCGATCTATAGTCCGATCCAACCTCCAACTGCCACTTTCCATGGGTCTCTGGCTGGTTTTCATATATTTCTTCTGGAAAATCGGCGATCCGTTCCCAATGCTCAGCCCGAAACACGGAATCTTCACAATCGAGCAAGTAATTTCGAGAGTCGGAGTAGTCGGAGTCACGATCATGGCGATCCTGTCGGGTTTCGGAGCAGTGAACGCACCGTACTGCTATATGACAATCTTCACAAGGCCAGTGGAAGAGTTCCACGTGTGTCAGCTGGAGAAGAAACTGACGCATACAATTGATCTGATAGTTTTAAAGAAAAGAAAAGTGGCGAGGTACGAACTGGAGAAACGGAGGTTGACAGGAGAGAAGGAGAAGAAGGAAGCGTCGTTTCTGGATAGGTTCTGGGGACATTTCGGCGAGGAGAGCAGTGGATCGACGTTATCATCGCAGATTGAGTGAGAAAATGTGCTCTATTGGGTATTCTAATCAATTGTAAATATTTCAGTCGGCTGAAAGAAGAGATCGTTCCGCTCGAGACCCTCTCCCGATTCCTGTTTCTCGATCTCGTCGAGCTCCGCCAAATGCTCAGTCGAGTCGAGTTCAGCAAGACATTCATGGGAATGTACTTCAACGTTCTCGGTCACTTCTTCTCCATCTACTGTATCTGGAAGATCTTCATCTCGTTCATCAACATCGTCTTCGACCGAGTCGGAAAGGTGGATCCTGTGACGAAGACGATCGAGATCGGAGTGCACTGGATGGGCATCCCACTGGACATCTCCTTCTGGTCCCAGTACATTTCCTTCTTTCTCGTCGGTGTCATCGCCGTCACTTCGGTCAGAGGTCTTCTGATCACCATGACAAAGTTCTTCGTGTCGATTAGCAATTCTGCATCGAATTTGTCGAATGTTGTGGCGCTGCTCATGGCTCAGATCATGGTAAGAAAGAAGTGCGCTCCATTGGCAACATGTTTTCTTTTCAGGGAATGTACTTCGTCTCGAGTGTCCTTTTGATGCGAATGAACGTCCCCGCTCAGTACCGTACCATCCTGACACGGATCCTCGGAGATCTTAAATTCAACTTCTACCATCGGTGGTTCGACGTCATCTTCCTTCTGTCCGCAGTCTCCTCCATCGTTTTCCTGACTCTCATTCACAAATCGGGATCTTCAATGTTCAGAGCTTGACTTTTTCGCATGTTTTCATATCTTCTTTCGAAAAATTTTCGGGTCTCAAAATTTCTAAACGGGATAAATTGCTATCTAATAAAACCCTTTGGTTGTGGTGACTTCATCTCATCAAACTCGTAAAATATGAGAAAGCGGTTGGCAGGATGGAAATAAATACACAAAAATAGATGACGAACAGTGAATTTGTGTGGACAATGAATGAAATTGGTATAAAACGTTGGGGGAAGGTAAATTACAGTTGGGTGGTGCCGACTTCCTCGGCGTTCTGCTCGTCGTCGATGTCGGCGAGCACTTCGAGAAGAATCTCGGTGTCGTGCTCGACCTTTCGAAGCCGCTCGTCGAGTTGGTAAAGCTCTTCGGCGAGCTGATCACCCCGCTTCACCTCGTCCTCGAGGTCCATTTGGAGACTGTCGGCGAGCACGCGAAGGTAGTTGGCCGTAGGATTCTCAGCGGTCAAGTCTTCGGCGGTGATTTTCGGTTGGACCGGAGGAACTGTGATCGATGTTTGCGTAGAGGCCACAGAGCGCTGGAAATTGAAAACAATTCAATGGGGAACACTGGTTGGGAAATGTGAAAAAAACTACTTGTTCAACTGCAACTTGCGGCTTTTCCTCAGCTTCCATCTCAGTTTTAGCAACATTTCGATGAATTATAAGAGATAAAATTGATAGCATATTTGACAAGAATCAGCCAGATAGATATCAAAATCGCCGCAACATCGTTATCACCTCACCTCGAATGTCTGCGTCTCCGCATTCTCCTTGTTCTCCGCGCCGAAGACGTTGAATGGCGAGGTGGCGGCGAGTGGCGACGGGACGACCGGCTGGTATCTCTTCGTCAGCTTCAGCGGCTCCACGGGTCCTTTGGCGGCCTTGTCGAAGGTGATTTTCTCGGTGCCAAACGGGCTGTTTCGGGCCGATGTGCTGAGTTGTTGGAGACCGATTCTGCTCATCTGAAGAGAAGGTTACCAGATAAAATGGGAAAAATAGGAACGGAGAAGTACGGAACTGAAGAGAAACAGCGATTGTCAGAGGACGAGAATATGAGAATTTAGGTACAAATGATTTATTTTCAAGCAAGTAGACGACTCATTTCGTATCTTCCTCCTCTTCCTCTTCTTCTTCATCTTCGTTCTCCTCATCCTTTGACTTATTCAACTTCTCGTTCCCCAAATCGAACAGCCTCGTGTATTCTGTTTGTTTTTCCTCGAGTTCTGCCGACTTCTTCGTTTTCTCCCGCTCCATCTGCAACACAACTCATTCTAACAGTTTCTCTTTTCAACTTCAGCTGACCTTATCATTCATCTTCTTGATTCTCTCGATGTCGACTCTCCGATTCGCGACCACCGTCTTCCAGTATCCGAGTTCCGGATCCCTCTCGGTTTCGCCCTCGAGATTCTCTTTGTTCACAATTGCTTCCTCTGTCGTCTGCACGTCCGTCTCACTGAAGGCGATCTACAAAATTCGATAATTTACAGTAACTTGCGGTGCTCAAACCAACGAACTTCCTCTGTCTGACACGCGAATTCCGAGCAGTTACTTTTCGCTTCGTTGGTGGGTTCCTCGAAGACGGAGAAGCTGTCCATTTGAACGGGAATTGACTGAAAAATAATGGCAATCAGAGCAGGTGTCACACGGGACCGCATTCAAAACACCCGCCGTTAGCCAAGGTTGCCGATTCGCACAAGAGCGCGTTTGCATACAGCAGTGTGTATTGGAGGGAAACAGATTGGTTCAGACCATACTCATTCAGAAGAAATATTTTTTCAGAAAAAATATATCGATTGTAATTGAACGCACAATTTGTGTTTCGTTTTTAGTTTTTTTCTCAATTTTTAATTTTCTCTTTTTTTTCTTTTTGAATTTTTTACAAAACATTGTTTCGAGAGCAAAAAAAGTTGTGTTATTGACAGATTTTTTCAGAAACGGGTCAGAAATTGGAGGAAAACCAGAAAAGTATTGAATTAATTTCATCAGCTGTAGAGTAGAAAATTTTCCCGCCAGTGTCAAGTTTTGAAGTTTCTGTTTTCTGTGCGGGACCACAACAAACCATCTCTGTTATGCGCCTTCAAACTACTGTAGCATTTTTCGCTTTTTGTTTTCAACAGTCTACAATAAACCATTTACTCTCTCATTCATCGCAACTAAATATTTGTACAACATTGAAGAAATCTTACAAAATTCAGGTGATCCCATAGAAAATGAACGGAGTTATTCCATCACAGCAATGTACAAATCTACAAGCATTCCGACTTCAGTGCTCCGAGTCGCTCGTGGAGTCAAGTGAATTCTGAACAACTTTCGAAAACATCACTTTCTATATTTTTTCAGCATCATTCGAAAATTTCGAAGCACCAAAGGATGTCATTAAGGCTTTCGAAAAGCTTGGTGGAATTGCCGAGAGAAACAAGATTGTAAGTTACTCTCATACTAGACACGTCTTATAAAAAACAATTTGAGCTCCGAGGTATTAACAATGAGGACTTCTCGAAGCCGTCGTTCTTTGGTGACCAAATCTGCCGAAAATATAGGAAATACGGACTCTTTCCGCAGAAGACAATGTACTTGGGGAATGACAAAACGGGATCAATGATTCCAAGAAAAGCATGTAAGATCAGATAATTCTGCTCGTCAGAAATTTACAATTTCCAGTTGACCAGCCGATCTTTGTCTATCATTATGGAAAGAGCCTTATCAACAACGTCCATGAACCGAAACACGAGTACACACTGAAGCTGAAGAACGCATTAAATGTTCACGTCGCAGGCATCAAAAACTCATATGCTTACGTAAGGGACAAAAGTGGGCAAACAGTACTGAGGATTGATAATCCAATGCATCTCAATAATGAGACAGAACAAATTCAAGAGCGGATCGAAATTGGAGGCGAAGACAATCCAGATGAGTCATCAAACATTGAGCTGAGAGAAGGAGAATTTTTTTATTGTACGCCATCAAGTCAATATAAAATTCAAGTGACCTTGGATATGGCAAGTACTAATATGCTCATTGAAAAGGCAAAAATCTACAAAAACGAAGGAAGGATCGAAGTGATCGTGCTCTTCGACGGGCATTTCATGGCAACTGGCCAGTTCAACACTGAAAAAAGCAAATGGGTCTGCGAGTTGACGGAATTGCCGGGTACCTACGGAACCTCTGACTTCGAAGTTAGCCCGGATCACAAGTCCATGATCAGGACATGCAATGTGCAGGCGACGTGGATGGTGGAAAAAAAAGGTCCAAGTGGAGAGCAAGTGAAAGCAGAACAATTGAAACTCGAGGAGGTGCTCAACTCCCTGAAGTCGGTTCAGATCGACTGTGAAAAGCGGGGAAATCACATACACAAACCGACGCTAATCGACACGCTGTGCCCCAACCTCCATGCCCTGAATCACCTTTGCAAGAGCCTCGAAGATGGATCGTTATGTCCAAATGTGCTGCCGAGCAGTTGGAGTTCCAGGGAGAGAATCGTGTATTTGGTCTACACACAGTCGACTGAACTTCTCCCTGAGATTAAGTGCACAAAACCGGATCGGTGCTTAACAATTCGAATATTTCTGAAAACTGCTAGCAAATATTCCCAAAAGACGGTTCGCGGATTGAGAAAGGACGATTTCATCGAGTTGTGTCTCCAGTTAGTTTTCCAGAATCCGGGTCTCGTCACGAACTTTTTGTATTTCAGGCTTCGCCTGGCTTGTCGCGCACTCTATTATGTTTTGACTGTTGACGCTGAGTTTCCAGAAGAAGGGGTAATCAACCAAATAAGTATGATGTCGAACTTCCGAGAACTTTACACTCGATCGCTCGACGTTGTGGAAGTTCATGGCCACGTAACACATATAAATTCTGATCTGGTCGAATGCATAGTCGAGGTGATGGCTTCCAGAGGTACACTCTTCCGCCTTCTAGTTTTCCATTGAAATCGGCATTTTCAGCAACCCCAGCAAAGTGCGGCAGGCTCTTGAGTATGGACGGCTCCGCGCCGAAAATTGTTCTGAAAGTTATGAAGAAGTACGCCTGGCTGGTGATGTTCGGTATCAACCCACTGGCTCCGTCGGTGGAATTCCTGGAATCGTTTCTGGAATGGCTCGATAAAACACTGTACGACCAGTACAAACTCCGAGACGAAAGTGCCAGCATCGCCGTCGCGGAGTCTCTTTTCCGAGAACCGCAACTGCCGATGAACAGAATCAAAATGGGTCCGGTGCGAGAAGAGAACGCGGAGCCCACAAGCGAATCCGGTCATTCAGGAACTCCGAAAAAAAGGGATTTGGTTCGTGAATTTATTTCCATGAGTCGCGATAGTTCACAAAGTCGTGAAGGATCGGTGCACCCATTTCTCAACGATTCCAGACCGCAGGAAGGTAACTCTTGGCATAAGATCACTGTTTCCCAAACGTTTCTCTATTCAGAACCCACTCGCCCGAAGGAGGCGCCGCCGATGAAATGGAAACGACGCACAATCAATCATAGGAATTTGAAAACGGATGAGGCTCTGGACGAGGTATGTCCCGCGGAATTCGAGGACGATCCAGCCCTCGTTCAACATCTTTCAAATACAACAATTGACGAGAAAACGGACGAGTAACTAACTTCCACTCTTTATCATCACAAAAGCTTTAACCTGTTCTATGTAAAAGTTCTCTTTTGGCAAACTCGAAACGTGTAACATCTTTATTATTTTCTGTTTTCAATAAACAATCGCTGTCAATACTTATGTAGCTTGTCAAATTATCAACATTATTAGAAGCACCTTCTGTATCAGGCGAAGTCTTATCACTGGGTCTTGAACAGATAACAGTTGAGACCGGCCTGCGAGTGCAAGCAGTAGTTGGTGGTGGAGGTGACGAAAGAGAAGGCTCCCTGCGAGCAGATCACTGTGAACCTGCCGCCAAGTTCCTGTTCAGCTGCCTCGACGAGGGCGATCTTCACGGCAGACGACTCTCCGGTTATCATCTCCTGAAATGTTATCAGTAGAGTCCATGTTCTTATCAGCTTGAGAACTGATAACACTGAGAAGCGAGTCTCCTGATCACTGACGCTTTCTTTCTTTGTTTTCGGGAATTATCCGGTTTTGGAGAGCGGCGCAGGTGGCTACGTAATACGGGAAAAGCGATAATAAACGGGAATGCTTATGATGCTTGTCGAGGCGATCTGCTGATCTAGAGATAACGGAACGGTGATAACGAAGTGGTGATGTCACGGTGATTGGGGAGGGACTACAGTAATCCAGTTTCTAGACAAACCTTCTTCATAATAGCCAGAAGAGCATCGTCATTGCAGGAAACGTCCTTTGTGCTGACGGTTTCCTCTTCGACTCCAGTGTCGACTTCTGCAATCAGAACTTTGTAGTCTTTTGCAAATGCGCCCTATCGGACGAACCTCTCTTCTTCCTTCCACAAGCACAAGTTGGACAGCATGGCTGTGGCAGTTCAATGCGTGGAAGAGGGATCACTGGCACTTGGATCGGCGGGAACTGGATCGTCGTGAAGCACATCGGAGGTGGTGGTGGCAGACAGAGTGGCGGGGGCTGACAGCCGCATCCGCCGTTGAAGAACGTGGCTCCGACGGAGCAGAAGGCGACGGAAAAGAGGATGAGAGGGGAGAAGTGCATGTTCGGAGACAGGGACGACAACAACAGGACGCTTCTCTTATAGGCGGCCAACGGACAGGTGCAAGTTTTCTGGCTTATCTCCGCCCCCGTCCGGATGGCGCTTCCAATTTCATCTTTCCCGCGCGGAAGGCAACAAAAAACGCGTCGAGACGAGAAGGAGAGGAGACAATTAGAAAGAAGCGTTGATTGAAACAATAATTCCGTAGCCTCGCTTTTTGTGTAGCCTACGAGATCGGCAACATTGCCAATTTCGAATTCTCAATGAAGCGAAGATGCCATTTAGAGTGTGAAAAAGCACAGAATTCATAGAAATTGTCTCAAAAAACATGGCACAATCGATAACAACAGTTAGTCATCCTCATCGTCCGAAGCCACGATTCGTCGTTTGTACTTGATAGGTTTGGTGAACGGATCTTCGGGTTCCTCGGAAGTGTCTCGTGTCTCCACGCCGGCCACTGATCCAGACGTCAGAAGCGCGTCCACGTAGCTTCTCTGAAATGATAACAATAGAAAGATGTTATCAGTAATCATTTGATACCTTGTAAACCGCCGCCTGTTCGTCATCATCGTCAGAATCCACCAACGGCTTCTTCTTTTTTTTCTCATTATCATCGTCATCGCTATCCGAAGAACTTGAGTCACTGTCGCTGTCCAGCTGAGCGAGCTTTCTCTTCTTGTTCGCGATCAGAGCCATCAGGGTGTTCGGCTTCTCCGCAGTCTTCTCCACCTTCTTCGGCTCTTCTTTCTCAGCTTCTGGAGCCAACGCCTTCTCCGGCTCTTCAGCCATTGGAGCCTCTTCTTCATCATCCGATTCCACAACAGCCCTTCTCTTCTTCTTTATCGGAACCACCTCCTCAACATCTTCATCTTCAGAATCCTTCTGCTTCTCCTGCTCCTCTTCACTGTCGTCATTCACGAATCCGTAATCATCCGCCGTCTTCTTCTTTTTCTTCTGCTCCTTCTTCGTTCTCTCGACAATTTTGGCTCCCATCGAAATGAGATATTTCTCGACTTGTCTCGTCGGTTTCTTCTCGCTGATTCGCTTCATCACGTACTTGACGATGTCGCCAACTGAAAACCAATCCGTTACTCTGAAAGTTTCCAATGTAACTCACAAACGTTCTCCGCGTCATTGACGCCATCGTACTGTTCCTTCAGCTTCCTCAACTCTTCCACCAACTCCTCATCCCACACCGGCAACGGCTTCTCTTTCTTCGGCTTTTCGTAAGACACACCCATGTGAGCCAACTGCTTGATGATCTTCTTGCGCGACACTTCCGTCCCCAAAGACTCCACCAACTTCTCCTGTAGCACTCCGATGACGTCTCCTTCCGACCCAGCTTCTTTCCATTCATCGTGCCACTTCTGAATGTCTCCGACGGGAAGCACAGAGTCCAGTTGGCTCCTTTCAGTCCGCCACTTGGCTCCCATCAGATCTAGACCGAACTCGATCAGTTTTTTGGCAATCTGCTTGCGATGACGTCCTCGAGACAGATTGTGCTCGATGAAATCGAGAACGTCGACAGCTGAAAATCAGAGCATTTATGACAATCAACAGTCAGTTCACCCACCACTATTCGACTCTGCCGTCGTATACTCTTCGTACAGATTCCTGAGCTCTGTCTCCAGCTCCTCGGTCCACATCTTCGTGTCTGCCTCCTTGTTCTTCGCATACGATCCGTATCCGTTTTCAATCTCGTAACACTCTTTGGGACCCTTCCAGAACAACGCTTCAATCGCCAAATCCTCGCCCATCTCTGCGAACCTCACGAAGAACTTTTTGAGAACGTGATATCCGAACTGATAGAGCTCGAACAACGGACTCGACTTGCGCATTTCCTTGGTCAAGTTGGACAAGTGCTCGTTGACTTTGGAGAAGACTTGGAACAGGGACACCTGGTAGAGTCTCGTGGCGAGTTTCAAGTCGAATGCTATCCGATGGAGCATCTTGACGAGCGCCTGATTCAGGTCGGTGGAGTTGCGAGAGAAGTCTTCGAGCAGGAACACGTACCACTTCAGCACGTCTACATTCGCAAACTTGGTCACGTAGGCCTCGAACTCGAAGTCCACCTCCTCGACTTTCCACGCCGGCGTCTCTTCCTCTTCCTCGTTTTCTTCGTCGTTCTCTCCTTCCTCTTCCTCTCCAATCACTCCGCTCTCCTCCATCTTCTTGTTCGCAGCCTGCTCCGCCTCTTTCAATTGTTTCGCCACTTCTTTCAGATCTTCCTTCAGGATATTCTCAAGCTCCGTCAGCTCTTCTTCTGGAGTCATTTCATTGTTTCCGAAGACCGAGTCAGTCGGCCAGATCTTTCGAGATGCGTGGTAGAGTCCGACTGCAGCGGCGAGTCCCTTGGATCTCAAAGATCTTTGGATCGAGAGCATCGCAAACTTCTGTTGCTCACTCTCCTCCACCTCCAACTGCCAGTTCAGAGGATTCATGTCTTCCATCTCCGGCTCTTCCTTCTTCAGAATCTTCTCCAATTCCTCCTTCGCCTCTTCCCACAACTTTTCGAGACTTTGCAGGGACATCTTGTCGAACTCTGATCGATTGTCCTCCTCGTACATCGCCTTCTTCGGCTTCTTCTGCTTTCGAACTTTCACTTTCTTCGTCACTTTTTTCAAGAATCCCGTCTTGACGAATCTCTCGACAAGCCGAACGTAATGATGCGTGGTGAGTACGAGTTCCCGGAGGAAGTTGTTAGACAAAACAGCGGGAGAGAACTTTCTGATGATAGTCACCGGCAGTTCGCGGTACTCCTCCACATTCACAATGTGCTCCAGTGCTCTTCTCGCAATCTTCTTCACGTGATCATCCTTCGCATGCTCGAATATGTGCCGATGTAGCAAGATGAGCTCGTTGTAGGCTCCCAGAGCGTACTGTGCCTTGAGTCCGTGGCTCTTCGCCTCAACTCCCTTCAGCGTCGTGGCGTTCTCGACGTATTCCGTAAGCTGCACGTTGTTCTCGTGGAATGCCTCTACTCCGGTGCACTCGGAAACGCGCTCGAAAAGCGAGTCCTGGCGGGCTAATCGAACGAATCGGAGGACAAATTTGACGAGGAAGAAGTAATTGATTTGGGAGGTTCTCTGGAGCACGTGTCCTTGAACGAACACCGTCGACTTAGCGGACTTCATCAATCGATTGAAGCATGTCTCTGTCATCCGGACCACCATATCTCTCAACTTTTGCCTGACCTCAGTCGAGGAGAAATGCGAGTTGCTGTCCACTTCAAACGGTCTTCGGTTCCTCGCCACCCGTTTTTTGAGCTTTCGTTCATCACAAAAGTTGTGCTTCGCCACGTTTTGAATCGGCTTGAAAACGACTTGATTCGAGTTTGTCGATATCCCCTTCATTCCCTGGATCACATAGGATCCTCCGAATCTCGAGAACGACTTCCTCTTCTGTGCTTCTTTGACAGTGTGATTCTCGATGATCTTCCGAAGCTCCTCCTCCGTTTTCTTCTTCTCACTTTCCGAAATTCCTTCGTCTGCACTTTTTGCCAGGTCATCAGCATTCTGCTCTTTAAGAATCAAAGCGAAAATGTCAAGAATGGTGACGTGGAACTCCTTCTCTCTTGGCTGATTCGCAATATGCATCAGGGTCTTATCGATGCCCGACTCCAGGAAAGCCATGATGACTCTATCATGACTGCTGTCTTCGATTCGAGTTCGACGGCCTTCAGAAGTATCCGGATTGATGGAAAAGATGTATTTGATGAGGAGAACGATGCGTTCGACGACCAGCCGAAGTCTTTCGTCTCTGTCTTCGTACTCTGTTTCGATGAAATAGTTGTCGACACGTTTCTTGACGGCACTGAAAAACAGCGGGTCCGTGAACGCGTTCTTGGCTCTTCGCAGATTCTCCTCCAGTTCCCAGTACATTTTCCACTGATCCCGATCAGTTGGCGCCTTTCCGCGCATTGTTGCGATTGCTGGCTGACACAAATTCACCATTAATCTGAAAATCACAGTTATTGATTAAAACCTGGCACAAAAATACCTGATAACAATGTCGAACTCTTCCTCGGAAAGATCGTCACACTTGACCATCGGAACCAGATCGTGCTCCACCAGATTGTGCCGCCCGCACTCGATTCTCGATGTGAAATCTTCGCCATCTTCTCGAAGATATCGAATTAAATCACGAATTGTTTCTGAAAACCGAGGAATTTTAATTTTTTAAACTTACTTCAAGAATTTCGAATACTCACCATAACAATCGGGTTCCCGGTGATATTTCCCTTCTTCGTAAAATCCGAGAGCGTGAACCGCTCCCTGGACAAGTACATTCATCGGTTAGTAGGTGGAAATCAGCTGGAAAAGGGCAGAATTTCAGAGAATTAAAGATTAGGAATTAAAATTCGTAACACACCAATTTCGCGCGCAGCGGACAGACTCCGCAAACACGGCGCAGAAAAATGGGCGGAGGGAACTGTACACATATCATGGCGAGCGGCGGAACTCGCGAGATGTCGGAACATGCACAAGAATAAGAGGTGGAAGAAAGATTACTTCTTTGGTTTCAACCCAGTTTAACCAAGGTTAGCTGTCGTTTCGATCTCTCGAAAGAGTGTGTCGATTACAATTATTTTTGGATCCGCTTCTTCGGGGTTATCCGTCGAAGCAAAAAACAAAACGTGGAAAAGACTCATTCCTTGAAAACTTTATCCATAAAAATGGGAGCTCGTATTGGAAAGCTGATAACCGACACAATAAACGACGTCGAATCGGAGATCGAAGACCGTTGGGACGTGGAGCAGGGCGGCGACTGTGCTTCTGGAGAATCGTCGACAACCAGTGAGTGATTCAGAAGTGGCCACGTGGCAACTGGGAATCTTCAGGCAACGTGGAGGAAGTGGTCGATGAGACGACGCTTCAGGAGCCGTACATCGTCGAGAAACGCTTCATCGCCGGATCCAACGAGTGCACTTACAACATTATCAAGAGAAAATAGACTCGTTACATTATTTTAAATGAATCTTTACTATTATTGTAAACATGAAATTTTGCTATTTATAAACGGGGTTTGAGACCATGTGAAACGAAGCGGAAATTGGGAAGAAACTATACACCGAAGCCTAGGAAACTATTATACATTAGGGGGTCAGTTAATAAATTAGGTTGGATGGAAGACAAAGAAATAAATAAATTATGAGGCTAGTAGGGAATCTCGTTCTGGAAGTACTGTAGCTGATCGTACATCTTGGAGCGAATATTCAGGAAGCAGTTGGTGATGACCGAGTGCATGTACCTGGGAAAAGATAACATTATACTGGAAGAACCGATGAAATGCTCACTTGGCCGCATCCTTTTCGTTCATTTCGGGAGCGAATCTCGCCCGGAACTGCTGGATCGTCTTGCCGCGGAAACACGGAAGACCCGTGTCGAGCATCAGTGAGACCAACGAAACAAAGTTCTTTTGGTAGGGACGAACGGCCAGATACGCATGGACACAGAGACTGGCAAACTGTCGGAACGGGACTGCTTCCATCTTGCCGCCCATGATGGCGACCATCTCTTCGCTGAGCTTGAAGTCTGGCTCGAAGCCGAGGTTTCCACCCGGACTGCTCTCGAACATGAAGCCAAAGTCTGAAAATCGAGTTGAATTGAGCAGAATTCGTTCTAATTCCGGTACTTACCAATATGAATAATGTGTCCATCCAGATCTATCATGATATTTCCATTGTGGCGATCCTTGATTTGCAACAGGAAACTGAACACGGAGTAAGCGGCCATACTCCTCACAAAGTTCCTTCTCGCCTCCTGGAACGTCTCGCTGCTCTCGTCCCCGTACTGCGTCTTGAAGTACTCGTACAGTCCAAAGTCCGTCTGTCTGCCCAACTGATCTCTGCTCTTCGAGTTCGGAACACACTCTATGACTCCGCATCCTGGGGAAGTGGCCACAACTCGGTACGGGAACACCCGCACTGGCAGACCAAGCCCCGCCCACACGTTTTTCATGAGTTGCATCAGCTGCAGTGCCAACATGTCCTGCCGCACGTCGTCTCCCACTTTGAATATGGCTGCTTGCCAGCACACCCTGCTGTCCTGAACCTTTTTCAGCTCCTCCAGATCGCTTTCCGATGAACGGGCTGTCTCCGATTGAGCCTGCAGTCCGATCCTTTCCAGTTCTCGAACTCCGCATCGTTTCACACGGAACCGAGCCAGGAACGGAGCCTTGGCAGCCGATTGCATAGGTGTTCCTGAGGAGTAGTCGAGGTCCAGAAGCACTGCTTCGGGATTTGACGGCAGATACGTTATCGTCTCTATCTTCACGTCGGCGAGCGCCTTCAGACACGCCTTCTTCCGTGCTTCGCCTTTCGGGAAAGGCTTGATGGTTCCAGAAATGGCTGTCAGCTGGTGGAACAACTTGAACTCGGCTTCATGGAAACGACGAGCTGCTCCTTCCAACTGAGAGATTATCTGAAAATTGTCCACTGATAACTGATAATCTTTGAATATCTCACCTTTTGAGTAATGTCACTCAGAGCCTCGTACAGTATCGGATCCCTCGTCTTGCTATCCTCATCCGTGTACATGTTCGTCTGCATGTTCCAAATCAACTGATGAGCCAGAAGCTGTGAATGTCCTGCCAGCCAGATCATCAGTTCCGCAATGTATCCCATTGTGTCGAACCGAACCGCCTGGACGATTTGCGGGATGAACATGAGAAGAGCATCTGCAGGGTAGGATCGGAGGACTCGGACGGCGTACTGGATGGTGATCGGATGCGTCGGGTACTGCCGAGGGGTTAGGAGGGACAGAGCCATGACTGGGGAGCAACGGGCCCATGTCAGCACGTGGGACATCTCTGAAGTCTCGAAGACGGTCGTCGCCTTCTCTCCGAGAAACAGAGGAAGAGCATCGGGAAGGTGGGCGACTTGTTCGGGCTGGGCGCGGACGTAGGGCTCCACGGCATTCATTACACCCTCTGACTTGAACCGATTCGGAAGTTGAATGGCGAGTTCCGGAGAGATATCCCATGCCAGCGCGACAGCTTCATTCCAGAACTTTCCCTCCAATTTGGGCTCTGGAAGAGTCGCCTTCAGGAATGCATCTGCCTCATTGGCACATTCTTCTTGACTCAATCCGAGCGGATGCAGCCAGGCACATAGTCTTTCGATCTCGTTGCCGACGAGCAGTGCCAGCAGATGTCGTTGTTTGTTGAACTCTTTCAGACGCCGATCATCCTCCAGACACAGCTTCTTCTCGATAGTCTTTCCGCTTCTCATCGAAGCCGTTGCCGCAGCCATGGATTTTTGCGAGGACAGAGTCAGTGTGTTGGCGTAGTTGGTCGTCGGCGGAAGCATCAGATTCGTCGGAGTGCCGCCATTGCCCGTTGACTTGATGGTTGCCAGCGGATCGTAACTGCCACCGCCAATCAGGAGACTCTTCTCGAACGCCGACTGCATCTGAGTGATCGTGTTGGACATCACGACACCCTTATCCATTTTCGCGCGAGCTTCCCTCTTCAAATACTTCTGATCGACTCGCAGACGATCGAAGAACAAGCAGAGGAGTCGGACGTCTTCTCGAAGAGCCTCTTCTGACTGTGTGGGTCCCTGTGGAGCCAGTGTGAAGTAGTGGAAGGCACTTGAGTAGACACGTTGACGAATGAGAACATTGGTGGGACGGAGGAGGCACGCATCCTGCTGGACCATTCCGAGAACACACGATAGCAGACTGAATCGGACTCCGATCGCTTCGATGCCACGGGTGACCTGGTTGATGGCTTCTTTCCGTGGCGTCCCGCTCAAACTGGTGCTGTCCGTCGAGTTGATACCAGTGAGATGTCCTGTTCCGATCTGGGCTGACAGCGTCTGGGAGAACATCATCTCGAGCACATCCAATTGCTCTCTGGATGAGTACGAAGCGACATCGCAGCGCTCTCCAATGAACTGAATCCACGCCCGATGCGGACGGAAATTGGCAGAAGCTGGCGGTCGGTCGACTTGTCGGCATAGAGGAGAACTGCTCAGATCACTGTTTTCCTTCTCGAAGAGCCCCAATCCAAAGCGGCAGGAATCTGCGAAGGCTCTCGCCTGCTCATGAAGGAACGAGTTGTGAGCTTCGGGACGGGCAGAGAGCAGCCAGTTCCAAGCCAATGTGCACAGCGCAGTGGTGGATTCGGTGAAGTTGCAGAGGGGTGTCCGTACGAGAAGAGTCAGAATCCGTTCATTGAGCTCCCGAAGAGTGACGAAAAGAGCTGTGAGCAAGAGAACGGCCTCCTCCATTTCTTCGTCCTTTCCACTCCGACATGCCCTCGTAAAGTCCTTCTCGAGTCTGTCGATCAGCGAGTTCTCGGCAGTTGCTTCGTCAATATCACCACTCAGTGTTGTCGCCAACATTCCCTTGACTTGACCCAGATACAAACTTCTTTTGTAGAGAGATGTCATATAGGTTCCAGACTTGGTCTTTCCCTTCCCCTCGCTGATCGCATCCAAGAACAACTGCATCGACGCATCATAGGTCGTTCCGAACTTGGAAACGTACTCGAGCAGGTTGCTGTGCGTGGCGGCAGGAGCCCATCTGAGTGCTTCCTTCAGAACATCCTTGACGCGAAGCGAGAAGTCTCTGACGATGGATCGGCGGCCTTCTATCGAATCTTGCAGCTGTATCGTCCACCCACGTTCGTAGCCCTTTAAACTGAACTGCGGCTCGCGGCACGTCGGATCTGTGTTCAGGTTCTCCTGAAGTTCCTGGAGCAACCGGAGGATCGTCGTCAGAACTTTGGTGTTCCATAGAAGATGCGGGAACACGTGCACGAGTCTCGAGACACATGAGTCGGCCACTTTCCTAACCTCCCGCAGATGATGGTTGAACTTGAAAAGCAGGAACTGTGTGTGCCAGATCAGCGCTTCCTCGGTCGGCTCGTCGTTGTCTCTTCGTTTCATCATCTGATCGCACCATCCCATGAAGATCTGTGGAGCTGCTGCAAGCATACACGTCCAGAGTCCTGACTTGTCTTTCCGAAGAGTCTTGTCTTCGATGTATTTGAAGATGGAGCTGAAGGCGTCGATGTGGTTCGAGTAGAGTAGTCGCATGGTTTCCATTCGATGCACTGATAACAGATAGGTGCAGTTGGCGAAATCGAACCGATTGATCAGTGGGACAGCTTCGGTCTGATGCTTCAACTCGGCGAGCACCGTGTTGCGCATCTCCTGAAGTTCCTGTGGAGAGATCGAGTCGCTTCGAATCGCCGCGTTGTCGATCAACTCGGAACGGAGATTCTCGGCAGCTATGAGCACTGGCGTCTTCGTGGCCGTCTCGCAGACCGCATTGTACCATTCTTCCGGCCAGAGACTCGATGATTCGACGTCGAATCCGAGCACGGTGCAGTAGAACCAGAAGTCACGGAACAGACTTCGCAGTTTGGGTGTCGGATGAGTGATCGGTTGCATTCGTCGGAGAAGAGCCGCGATTTTCGGCATGAGCACTCCCAGGTTTCCGGCGCTAGTGGACATCTGAAAGAAGGCGAGTGATAAGGTGATAAGGATCAAGTAAAGCTAGCACGCACTATACAAACTAGAGAAAACGAGCGAGAACGGCTGTTAGAAAAATGAGGATACACGGTGATAGTGAGTGTAAGCGAGTTTCTGTTCTGGGGGTGGAAAACACAACGACTACGGGGGGACAGCACAGGAACAGAGTGTTCACACCTTGACCGAGTTCACCGAAGTGGACAGAGCCACTATAGTCAGCTGCAAATGATTAGAGCGAGAGGTGGGAAGACGCGGGAATCTGTGGGGCAACGGGAAGGAAACTCACCTTGACGGTACTCTTCGAAACCTTCTCTCCGACTCGTCGTCCCTCGATTCCCAGCTGCACGAAGAGCTCCAGAAGTCTAGAAATCAACGTATTCATCTATCGGAATCGGGAGAACTCACCTGACAAGCAGCGTCATCTTGTCTTCTTCGTTCCGGACGCCTTCTGCCATCCGACTCATCGCTACGTCCACTGCCAACGAGACATGTGTGTACCGCTGATCATGAGAATCGGAATCTCCTTGACTGTACACTCGGTTCGAAGATTCTATACATATCTGAGTGAACAGCTTCCAGACGTTCTCATATATGGTTCTCTGGAATCGCCGATTGATTGTAAATATTTAAAATCGGTGACTTGCCGATCCAGCAATCCACATCTCCGCCAGACACTTCACCATGGTCACGTCGAGTTGAGACGGCGGATTCGCAAATCGCTGCAAGTAGATCTGCAGCACCATTTCGGGAACTTCGACGGCCGTCGAGTCGACGAGGCCGACTCCTATCCCGCCGAGCGTCTGAATCGCGTTCTCGCACACCAGACTAACGACGCTGAAACGGAGAGACGATTGGGACCGGCGATTTAGAAGAAAATCGAGGCAAAACGGTAAGTCGCATGCGCACGCATTAGGGGAAACTACGAAGAAGACAACTAAAGTGATTCTCATTCCGCAGAACAGCATACCTGAAGTCGGGATGGATCGGTCTAAAGTTCGGATTGAATCAAATCAAAGAAACGGAGCGGAATGATTGTGTCTACCAACGGGAAATAGAGAAACTTACAAGTTATTAGCATTGGAACAGACGAACAGTTTCGAGGAGAGACTGGCAAGACACGCCTGGACACAGCTGACTTCCACGCGAATCGCCGACTTCAGTGCCCTGCACATTGCCTTGATGGCGGTGTTCCTCAACGAATCCAGTGCCATCTTCCGTTTCGAAGTGCCGTCCATCCCGCTGTTACTCGGCTTCCCCAGTTCTCCAGCAGATTTGCCCCGTTCTAAGGTCGAATCCGACGCCAATTTGGTGAGCATTGGAGCCGGTTCGAGCAGAAATCTCGAGAGAATCGGGATGACTGTGGCTGTGGCGACGGCCGGGAACTTTTCAGCAAGACTCGCCAGTGATGAAATTGCGTGGAGAGAGAGCGGCAGTTGGGAAATGATGACTCGCTGGGTCTGATTGGCGAAGAGTCGAGGGGAGATCGACGAGCAGATCGTGTCAGAGTCGATGTCGTCGACGGCGGCCCATGCGATCAGTTGGAGGGCGACTGTGGCAGCCTGCACGTTCAGTTTGGATCTGGATATTGTCGAGGAGGAAGTGTCTTCGGAAGTGTGCTGGATGTTCTGAGACTCGGTGTCCAGCTTTTGAAGAGCTGTCCTGGCGAACGCATTGACTTCTTTCGCGAATACTTCTGTCACTGGTGTCTCCTTATTCCCTGCTACGTTGTAGGGTGACAGAACGTCTCGAAGAAGGCAAAGGCAACATAAATTGACAGTTTCAGCGATCGACTTGTACGGATTCCTCTTGACACTTCCAGCTGCGAACGTCTTCGTAGCGACCTCATCGAGTTCCTTCAAAAATGTCGAATCCATCAATCGTTGCACCGAATCGAACAGTTTCTCCAGGTCGTGAGAGCTCATTGTCAGCTTCAGACCGCCCGTTTTGTCAAAAACGTGGAACGACGCGCCCAACTTGTTGTACATTTTGACGAGTCGGGCCTCGTCTAGTTGCGCAGTGTCCGCCTCGTCGTAGATGATTTCATCTGTACTTATCCTATGTGTTCTGGAACACTGAAATCAGCACTTGTCGACTGATAAAACTTACATTTCTCCCCCAGTTCCTTTGCATTTCCTCGTCTCATCGACCGGCATCGGAAAGATCAGAGAGATCAGCGGAGTCTCGTAATCTACAGAGAATCTGCCGATCGATCGAGTCAGGCCCAGCACATAACACATCAGCTTAACTACATGAGCGTGATTGTGCTCCAGATTTTCCTTGTCTTCCAGAAGATCGTGTACTGCGGACACGGCACAGGCCAGGGCATCTGTCTGGGCGGAAACTATCTGTTCTCGGAATAACGGAAGACGGGCGGCGAGATCGGAGAGAACTGTGTTGAAGCAGAACGAGAACTGCTCTTGGATAGGAATTTCTGCAAAGAACATGAAGAAAATGATAGAGGCTGTTGTACGAACTGTCAGCTTTGTTCAAGAGTCCGTCGTCGATCCACTTCATGTGTGGAAGAGCACAAAGAGCTCGGAGAAGCATCGGAACGATCTCATCGGCAAACTTGAATATTAATTCACGTTTTCAAAACATTTTCGGATAAAATCTCACTTTTCCGTGGCTGTTGAGCAGGAAATTGCCGAGAGCGACGAGTGAAGCACGGACATTGTGACTCAGCGGCTGCGATTCAAAGTGTTCTTCTTTGTCGTCAAGAGCCAGAAGTTGAAAAAGTTGAGATAATTTGGTGTTTTCGTTCTGGAACAAGGAAAAACATCAATTTTTCTATTTCAAAAATTCATGGATTTCTCACCTTTGCAAGACAAACTGCTAAACATTGTTTGTTGTTGAACACGAAATCGTCGATATCTCTCATTTTTGGTCAAAAATCGACAGCATTTGTCTGCGCCGTAGTTGCTGGAAAAGTGAAGGAAAAAAGGGAAATGTCGGATGCGACGGCGAGAGAGAATGTTGAAAGTGGAGACGACAGACGTCGGGAGTGGCCGGGGGACTTAAGTTTTGTTATTCTAGGCCAGTTGAGCGAGAGAAAGAAGGCGGGAAATACGAAAATTAAAAATTAACTTGCTTTGCTTCTTTCAACATGTGTCAACGTCTATTTACTCAGCTGTTTGCTTGTTTTTTGGGTTAACTAACGCGTGGCTTTATTTTTAATATTTGTTGCAAAATTTACTCTGTGAATGTTCAAAGGTATGTATCAACCAAACGCCCCAAATATAATTTTGAAAGTCTTGAAAAAAAAAACGATTAAAATTGAACAAATACTGATTGATGCAAAATCGCTCTACTGCACGCCACTCGAGAGAGCGTGCGAATTTGAGAGGCGTAGAAGTTGTTGTTTTTTTGGCGGGAAATGTTTGAACTCATCTCGAACATTCGACTTCGGATCAAGTCCTATTTTTCTTCTTTTCTCTTCATTCGTAATTTTTTTTGTGTTCCCAAACGCTTTCGTCTGTAAATCCAACACTTTTCTCATGTTTCTCACTTCAAAATCTAATTTTCAGATGAGAAGAGCCGATAGAAGCTCAATCGGCGATCAAACGCTGACAAGGGAGAACGTCGTCGCTGCTTGGAACGATATCTCAGGGACTGTGAGTTGTTTTCAGATTATTTGCCCCGAACTCATTATTCTGTTTCAGACACCCATCAGAGATGTGCACGAGGCGTTCGACAAAGCGCTGACGACACTGAGCAACCCGAATGAGGACTGGAACAAGCGGTGCCAGCAACTCAAAGTGCTACGAGCGATTGTCTTGCAAGCTCCAGAAGATGCTCCGCCACAGTACCTGCCGATGATCAATGCGTTCACGGATGCACTCGAGAAATCCGTGAAGGATCTTCGTTCGCAGATTGTGAAAGAAGCGGCTCTGACGATCAGGTAAGAAATGTTCAGTGTTTTTTTCGAAACTTATCCTGTTTTTCCAGCTTCCTGGTCAATCAATACAAAATGGATCTCCGGCCACTCGCAGAGCTTTGTCTTCCTGCTGCATTTTCTCAAATCGCAGTCAGCACGAAAATCATCGCGTCGTCGGCTGCGCTGATGGCAACATTCCTGGTCCAAGAGATCCATTCGAAGCAAATGTTCGGGATCATTGCCTCGTACGTCACATCTAAGGACAAGAGCCACCGAAAGCATGCTGTGACCTTGCTGGGGATCGTGCTGGAGTCATGGCCAGAGAAGGCGAAGCGGCCGATGATGAAGCAGCTCTGCACGCTTCTGAAGACGTCGATCAACGACGCGGACAGCGACACTCGGATTGCCGCACGAAAGGCGTTCCAAGTCCTCGACAACCAACATCCGGATGAAGCCGAAGACTTATTCCGGTCCGTCGACGCATCGAAGCAGAAGCTCCTTCGTGCTCCAAACGGAGGATCTTCGACAAGCAGCCTGAACGGGGATTCGCTGAGAAGCACTCCGTTCCGCAGCAAACTGAGTGCCGGGCCAAAACCAGCTGGTTTCCTCTCCAAAAGAAGCACATCCGCAGCGATGGACAAAGTGGACACTTCTCCTGGCGGATCCAAGTTCACCAGACCGGCTCTGAGCATGATGTCACGAACCACTTCTTCACTCCGCAACTCGTCGCTGATTCCCGGACCAAAGTCTTCAATCCCCGCCACTCGACGCAGCGACAACACCTCCTCGATGACAACTTCTCGAATCGAACGTGTCAAGTCGAACCTCGGACCAGACTCGTTCTGTGGCTCCCTCTCCAACGAGCAAGCCATCGAATTCGAGAAGAAAATGCGTCTAAACGGAGAAATCTTGCGTCAGCCGTCGAAAAACGCCGACGACGAGTTCCTGCTGCCGGTGAAGCCGATGCCACAGCCCAGCAACGTGTCGCTTTCCCGTGTCGACTCAGTCCTAAAAGCTGTCACATCGACGGCCCCAAGCGAGAAGCGCGAAGGAATCCAGAAGCTCCCGTCTGTTGTCAGTGACCCGGAGCTCACATCAGCGGAAGTCCAGAAGATCGGAGACGCTCTCAACCGCCTGGCCTCCGAGATCACCTCTCCTGTGATCCTCGACACAATCTGTCTCCTCGTGCAAACGCACCACGGAAAGCTGTCTGGATGGCTGATTTCGGGACTCCGCCAGCTCTTCGCGATGACCGAAGTTCTCGCTCCTGCACAGAAGAAACAAGTTTCGAAGGCCATCGAATGCGTCTTGCAGACGTTCGAACCTACCAGTCTTCTGAAAGCTCAGTGCGAGATCGTGACCAATCCGATCATCATTATGAAGAACATTGCCCGTACTCCGTTCCTGAACTTCTTGGCCGAGGTGTTCAAGAAGTTGGTCCCGACTGATCTGCAGAAGACGATCATCCACGTCGGAATGGAGAACTTGAAGAAAACGATGTTGAAAGTAGTCGATTGGGTTGCCGACGTCAAGAGCGGAAGTTCAGTTCAGCCGGTTTGTTCTCTAAAGCTATTTCATTAACAATCCATTTTTCAGGCCGTCGAAGATGCACTTCGTGCCCTGTTCGCCCTCAACAACAACCTCTTCTTCAGCATATTCGAAGACGTCGACGAGAAGCATCGAGCTTTCATCAGCAGTGTCGGGCCGAGTCCGCCCATTCGTCGGATCTCAGAAGACCTTCAGAATCTGCCGAAGTCGAGAAGAAGTGCTCCACTCTTCTTGTCTCCCAAAGTGGACACGCCGTCTCCTCGCACCAAGCTCTCGACGCTCGGACCACTGCGACCGATCAACAATCAGGATGAAATAGAGCAATCCTTGGGAAAACTCGAGGTACTAACTAAAAATATGGTAACAGAATATTCCAAGTGCGTTTATAGATCAGCTCCCACCCACAAGAGATTATCCCAGAGCCATCAGAAGACGTGAAGATCGCCAACAACCTGCGAATGATGCAGATGCCAGCGGAACGAGAGAAGCTCGACGGACTGATCCGGATGCAGAAGATGATCACGGACGGATCATTCACTATGTGGGAGGCGTGGTTCCCCCGTGTCCGCGATGAACTCTTCATCGTCATGCAGACCGGTTCGGATGCTTGCAAGCGCAGAGCCCTCCGCTTCATAACCAGACTGTGCGAGCGGCGAGCATCCGACATGTCCGCCTCGACCGAACAAGCCATCCGAATCGCCATCGACTGTGCCGTCACATCTGCGGACACCACGACGAAGCTGGATGCGAAGGAGTGTCTGAAGACGCTGGCAACGAGCATGACGATGTCGAGAGTCGTGGAAACGATGCTGAACGAGCTGAACGGAGACGTCGACGACAGGAAGGAGGTCGTCGTCGAGATGATCAGTGGAATGTGCGAGAAGCTGGACGACTTCGAGCTCAAGGAAGTCGTCGAGGCTCTGGCGCCACGTCTTGTTCAAGTACTTTTGAGTGAACTTTTTGAAAAAATACAAACATTTTGCAGATATACAGCAACGGACTGTCGCTGAAGATGCGCAAGGGAGCCGTCCGCGGACTCCAGTCGATGCGGAACAAGATGGGCGACGCGGCACTGAAGCCGTACATCGACAAGCTGCCGCAGCGAAAACTCGACATCCTCGAGCGAGGACAACCGAGCGAGGACAAGTCGGAGTGCTGAATCCGTCCGCCTGCACACGATCTTCTCCCCCCGTATTTTCCCGACTCCCCATATTACCCTTATCCTTTTATTTCCCGTTTTCCCCTCTTCTAATGGTCTCGTCCCCAACATTCTCATCCGTATTTTGTTCACCGTCTCTAGTAAATTCACACGGTCCCATCCCCTTTTCCTATCATT
Source organism: Caenorhabditis becei (assembly GCA_900536315.3). Lineage (NCBI taxonomy): Eukaryota > Metazoa > Nematoda > Chromadorea > Rhabditida > Rhabditidae > Caenorhabditis > Caenorhabditis becei. Next base: position 407,612 of record LR538674.1, read on the forward strand.
GACCCCCATCGTTTACAAGATTTTACCCCCATTTTCCTTTCCAAGTTCTGTAAATAAATTTATCTTCGATTAGATAACAACATCACGAACGAATTTATTCTAATTTTCTCCGGTGGTGGCAAGAGAATAGACGAGAGGAACATCAGAAAAGAGATCGAGAGAATTGGGGAGACGCAGAGAAAAGGAGAGAGACTGGAAACGGCTAGAAGAATGGACGGAAACGGACGGATTCGACGGGAAGACACAGGTACTTGCCCTCGAGCCACTGACACACCACTTCGTCGTTTCCTTCTGCAAAGAATCATGTTGGAAGTGTGCTCCAATGAGACAACAAAGAGATGTTCCCTTACCTGCACTCGGTGCATTCGCCTCCATCATCGGTGCGGACGAGCGTTTTCCGTATCTGGGCAGCACCGCCCTTCCGTATCTCGAGAGCAGCGCGGGCCGCTTTTCGGGCTTCTCGGGCTCTTGGCACAGTGCCAACACGACGACGATGGCCAGAATGAGGACAGGGACCCTTGTGAGCATGGTTGATTCTGAGTGATAAGACAAGTGATTAGAGAAGTGATAAGGGATCAGGCGGCACAGAAACACGTCAGAAGGGAGCGTGAGAATGGACTCTGGAGACTCGTGCTCGAAGTAGATCGAAAAATCAGAGAGTGATAATCACAGGTTGGAGGAGGGATAACAAGATGTGATATCAGTGAGTCAACGTAATCAACGGGTAGCTACTTATCAGTGGAGCGCATTTTCAATTGGGTTAATTCGCGAAGTTAGTCTGCTGGCAACTGAATGAAACAGGGATTTGAATGGGAAGACGAAGAAAAATCAGATATTTCGGAACTCAAAGCTCATTTTCTCGTTTTCGGTCCATTAAAACCGGCCAATTCGAAGCTCGAAAAGAGGTCAAATGGGCCGAATGAAAACTGCAGTCAACCCGCCCATTTGAAAGCTTTTAAACGGTTCTCGGGTTAAATTTGATATCCAAATGAAATCAAATCAGTTCTTGTTTCGGTTGCGTCGGCGGTCGGAAAAGAGACAAATTGTGATTTGGAACAATACTTGTGGGAAACGTGGCATTTCGTCGGCTGACGAATCTCGAATTTCAAAAAGGAATTTGTCTTTTGTGAAGACGTGCAGAACGACGTCTTCTGAATCCGACGGAATCTACGAAAACACCGGGACATTTTTTGTTTTCGGGACGGTGAAGATGATGAAAATTAGTATATGAGAAGAGTGTTCGGGGGGTATTATTATACTGAACAAATTCTGAAAGACACGCGATTCTGATGAATTGTCGGGTCAATTCTTCCTGGACACTTGTAAATATTCGCAAATATCTCGGGAACATTCGCGGAATTGCGGCGAGGGTTACTGTAGAGTGTTTACGCGAAAATGCAGACTTCCTTGAAAGTTCTACTTATCGTTCCTTTGTTTCATTGGAGCGCGCTTCCCTCGCTGCAGCATTTCCAAATAGAAACGAGTCTGTGCAAACAGAAACGTCATCAATCGGTCAGGCAACAACTGCAAAAATAGAGAGAAAACTGCGAGAAAATAGCAAAAACTAGAGAGGTATTTGGGCACGATTTGCAATTCAATGCACCTCGAAATGATATGTGCTCCGGAAAGAAAAGAGAGTTCTCGAATTGAGGTGGGATGACGGGAAAATGAAGAAGAAGAAGAACATCGGAAGAGACGAATTAGCAAGACGTGACGTGGTAATCGGGAAGGTGACGTGTTTGGTTCGGAGCAAGTGCAAGGGTCTCGCTACGAAAACATGAAAGCACAGTAAGCCTTCGTTTTGCTGAAAGTGTGCCCCGTCGCACTGATTCAATTCCCCCCCCCCTCTCATGAATCTATTTCTCTTCCACTACAATTCTGAAGTCAGAAGCAATTGGCGCCGAAAAGAGATTTCAATCTGCCACTTTCCACGGCCAACTTGTTTCGTCTTCCCAGTGAAACACTTTCTTTTTCGTTCACATTTTCACTATTTTTTAATTCATACCAATTCGAAAAAGCCACAAACTTCCTACCGTAGTCAAGCTTGGAAGTGCTTGTTTGTGATATTTTGGCAGAGCCTTCACGAAACAATTCTTCTGCATTTCGTTACCATTTCTGCTAGACCTGTTGAGCAGAACAGCACAGAGTACCATCCGAGACCACAAACTGCTAACCCTTGATCAGTCCGATAGATCCTTCCCTTTCCACAAACCAATCCCTCCCCTCAAAACTTTCTCATTTCGCTGGTAATCGAGAATCGAGAATAAACAAAGACCTGTGGTGCGTGGCCACTTCGGGGGCTGTCCATCGGATTGTACATACTTCTCGGCGTCTCTGCGTCTCTCGGTCTCTCGGCCAGCTGTGTCATCAATCGGCCCTCGCCCGCACTATTCGACCTTTCCCCCATCAGAACTTCGTTTCTCTCCTCCTTTAATCCCATTAATCTTCGAATCTTCATCCAGTTCCTCCCCTCAACATGCTGTTCCTCTGCTGGCGACGGAAGACCGTCGGCCTCTTGTGCCTGTTCTCCGTCTTGCTCACAGTTTACCTCTACTTGTCAATGTATCCGGAAGCTGACGAGAGAGTGTCTTTCGACGCGCTGAAGGCCGAAGACGCAGACATGGAGAGGAGAACGGATGAGAGAAAGCGGGTGCCAATGATCAGAGAAGAAGTCGACGAGGAGGAGGAACCCAGGGGACAGGTTATAGTACGATCCGATGGAGAAGACGAATTGAAGCAAGTGACGAAGAAGCAGGTTGGTCGTACGGGGCAGACAGTTGTACTCATAGTTCCGGTGTTTCCAGCCGAATCCATCGTTCCCTGATCACTCGAAAGAACTCGAAATCGACACTGAAGAACTTGGAAAAATCAGTGGAAAAGCAGAGGAGGACCTGCAGACGCTGGGGTACAAGAAGTATCAGTTCAACGGACTGCTCAGTGACAGAATCGGATCGAGACGGAAGATCAAGGACTCTCGGAACGCGCGATGCTCCAGTCTACAGTATGCCTCGGACCTGCCGGCTGCCTCTATCATTGTCTGTTATTTCAATGAGTCCCCATCAGTTCTTATCAGAATGGTTAACTCTATTCTGGACAGAACCAAAGCAGAACACATCAAGGAGATTCTGTTGGTGGACGATTCGAGTGAATGGGCGAATGCGACGGAAGAGGCGATGAAGTACAAGAAGAGTCATGCGGTGCAGTGGAGCAGTGTCAAGTTCATGAGAACTGATAAGAACGAGGGACTGATAAGAGCCAAGATCTTCGGAGCCAAGAGAGCTGTCGGAGAGGTGTTGGTGTTCCTTGACAGCCACTGCGAAGTCAACGAGGACTGGCTTCCGCCGCTTCTCGACCAGATCAAACAGAACCGTCGGCGCGTCGTCTGCCCCATCATCGACATCATCGACGCCATCAATATGAAGTACGTGGAGTCTCCGGTGTGCACGGGCGGTGTCAACTGGGCCATGACATTCAAATGGGACTACCCGCATCGGTCGTATTTCGATGATCCGATGAACTATGTGAACCCGCTCAAGTCTCCGACGATGGCTGGAGGCTTGTTCGCTATTGATAAGGAATACTTTTTCGAGATTGGAAGTTATGATGAAGGAATGGATGTGTGGGGAGCAGAGAATGTCGAGATCAGTTTCAGAGTGAGTACAACAACCGGAAACAAAATGAGAACTGTCTGATTCCAGATCTGGACATGTGGGGGAGAGCTTCTCATCATGCCTTGCAGTAGAGTCGGCCATATTTTCAGGTGAGTTCTTCTGAAAACTTGTCATTTCCTGATTCGATTCTTCTAGACGACAACGTCCCTACGGCCTCAAAAACGATTCCATGGGCAAGAACTCTGTCCGATTGGCTCGTGTCTGGCTGGATGAGTACCTAGAGAACTTCTTCGACGCCCGTCCCTCCTACCGTACCTTCACTGATTACGGTGACCTCTCGTCGCGAATCGCTCTTCGGAAGAACCTACAATGCAAGCCATTCAAATGGTATCTGGAGAACATCTATCCGGAGCTGATTCCTGATAACACACCTAATCAGCTGGATGATATGATTCTGATCCCCGGAAAGAAGTATTTGGTGAAGCTGGCAAACGGAACACATTGTCTGACGGCGGAGAACTCGCAGGGACGGATTGCGAACGGGAATCGGGTCGAGATGCGCAAGTGCAATCATTCGGAGAGGATGCAGCAGTGGAGATACACGCAGACGGTGAGAGGAGAAGCATCCGAACGGTCGGAACGAAAGAGTTTCAGGGAGAGTTGAGGCCGATGGGCTCGTCGAGGATGTGCTTGGATTCGTTGCGCGGGATCAGTGTCATTCTGTGTCACAATCAGGGAGCTCATCAGAAATGGCAGGTGTCGGTGAGTGTCTTGACCCAATTCCGGAGTTTGTCGGTTATACTTTTCGTTGCGAGACCCGTGAAGATCACTCTCAATAGAGCATACTTTGTCTTCCAGAAATCCGGAAAGCTGTTCAACCAATCCGTCGGCAAATGTGCTGCCGGAACCGACGAGACCATGTCGCTGAGCGCCCTCAAGTTCTGCTCTCTTGCTCCGAGCTTCCAGTTCGTCGAGCTCTAACTTAACATCCCTATCTCTGTGATTTCCCTAATTCTATGGGTATTTCCTCCCGGAAACTGAAACTGGTCAAGTTTGAAATTGCCTTTCAATTGAATGAAAATAGTCAAATTTTACTTTTTTCACAATTTTTATTAAAAGGAGAGAACAACAAAATTATCAGAATCATATTCAACAAAGTATTATTCAAGGTTAGAGAATTATTAATACCAGCACTTCAACGACGAGAGATCGGCTTCTGGAGGAGTCTTCGGACGGCTTCTGGGACCCGAATCTCCAGATGCTTCACCGAGTGCCACGTCTCCGCTCCGAACCCTTCCTTCGGCTCCTCCTTCTTCTCTTCCGATTTCTCTTCTCTTTTCCTTATCGCTTTCCGACACTCTTCCATCATTCCAAACGTCGGACAACTGCGAGAAACGATCTTCTCCAAGCCCATCTCGATGTTCAGCAGTCTTCCATAAGACGTCTCCCTCTCTCCCTTCAGCACTTCCATCGCCACTTTCAACCCGCCCTTCGACAGTTCCGGCATGTCCAGATGCTCCAACACCTCCAGGTACTTGTCCTTCAGCTTCTCCAGCAGCTCCTTTCGAAGGATCGGATCATCGGGAATCTGCTCGGCCTGCTTCCTCGCGATCTCCTGCTTCAGCTGCGCCTGTCGGTTCTGCTCCTGGATCTGCCGCAGTCGAGCTTTCATCTGCAGATCCTTCACCTGCTGATCTTTCATCTGCTGATCCTTCTGTTTCTGCTCCAGTTGCATCTGAATCCGCTGCTTCTGAATCTGAAGTTGTCGAATCTGCTGCGGTGTCAACTGGTTGCGATTCAGAGTTCTGACGGTGGCGATTCGCATCTGCGGCGGCAAGTTCTCCTGTCCAGGTCTTGAAGGGCCCGGTCTCGAAGGGACCTGCATGTAAACGGCTCGACGACGATCCATTCTGATGCGATTACTGAAAATTACTGATAAGAAGCAGTTAGGGGAATCAGAAGCAGCAGAAGGAAAGCTATTCATGAGGGAAATGTCTCTCCACTTCCAAATCGTAAGCACGGTCGATACGGATTACTGTAAGTTTAGCAAGTAAGACAAAGCTCAACTTCCAAGTGGCAGAGATCAAGGTGATATGTTATCACTGATAACTCTTGATGTTGAGGGAAAACCAAAAACTGATGGGTCTTGACACGAAAGAGAAACAGACACTACTCGACAAAAACCCATACATTTCTGTGCGCGTCTCGCCTATTTTCGCTCTCTGAACCTTGACTTTCGAAAAATGCGCGAAACAGAGACATTGTCTGGGTCTCGAGACGCAGACAGTTACGGCAATGGCAGAATTTAAAAAATACGACGGCGCGAAAGAGAAAAATGACAGGAAACCCGATGGAAATGCACTCTCTTGGAGAGGCAAAATATCGGAAATAGTGGGGCAAATGAATGTAAAGAAAGGCAAAACGCGACAGATGGTGGGGACGGGAAAGGGCATTACGAGCAGGTGTGACCCGCCGTTTTATTGCCCCCTCACGGTCCCGCCCCGAATGGGTCTCGCAGCGAAATGAGCTGTTCTTCTGGGAGAAAAATGCGAATAACTTTATTTGATGGTGCAGAAGTCTGCCTAGACAAAGATTACACATGGTGATTACAATGGAATTCACTATAGAGGCTCTGAGATTTTTTTTGACGTTTTTGGGTTGGAAATCGAGTAAAAAGATGATAAATGTCGGTCTAGAGACAAGTGCGAAAAAGAGAGGGAAAACAATAAATAGGGTATTTCTGTGTTGGATGAATATGAAAATGAGCAAAAATCAATAAAAAGGTAACGGAGCGAGGGGGGCGGGCGATGGAATGAAAGAACAAATCGGGCGAGTCAAGGATTGGGAATCAGAAGACGTGGGCACGGATATGTGGGGGACTAGACGGGGAAATAGTATCGCAAGGCCAGTGTTTATCACAGATGTGTCAGAGAGAAAACGAGAAAACAAGCTACAGTATCGATGAGGAATCGAGCGAATTTACATGACCATACCCTTGTGAGCTATTGGTGCGGTTGCGGCTGGTCTAGTGGCGTAGTGCGCAGCGTAGACCATCTCGGGAGTCTTCTGTTGTTCTGGAGCTGAAAAATCGGAATACGAAGACGTCAGGGCATCAGAAAACTTACACGACTCGACTTGATACTTTGGCAGATACATCTGATACTCTTCGCACGCGGCTTGATAGGCTTCCACGAAGTCGATAAGCCCTTTCACGGCGCTCTTGGTGCCCAGATACTTCTCGAACAGTTTCTGGAGGGCCGGTCCGTAATCCGAGTCTTGCGGGAAGCTACGGTCGAATTGGACGGTAGCGGCATCAGTTGGATAGTTGCGTGGAAGAGAGATGCGCAATGGGTTGACCAGCAACGATTGCGCTTTGACGCAGATAATGACGAACGGAGCAGTAGAGCACGACGGGAGACAGTGCTCGTCGACGTTCCAGTTGGACAGCTGACGGAGCTCTTCCCGAGCCTTCGCCGGAATGATCCATGGTTTGCGGATGTCAAACACGGTTTTAACCTGGAAGGAGAGAGTTAAAAAGTTGAAAAGATAAATGCAACCTACCACAAACATCGATGGGATGTTCGAGTGATCCTCATCAGCAGAAGCCTGACTCGCCGTCTCGTCCCGATCCTCCTCCTTCGGCTTTTTAGCCACGACACCTTCCTCATCAGCGACTCCGTCGTTCTCTCGTTTCAGCGCTTTCCTCTTCTCCTCCAATGGACTCGGCGATGCCGTTCGTTCCGTCAGTTTCCGAATCGCCTCCGGAACACGGATCGTCAGATGCTTCACCGATTTCCAGGACGCAACACCGAGTGCATCGTCGCGTTTCTTCGCCGACAATCGCTTCTCCGCACCCTCAACGACATCCTTGTTGTTGAACGACATCATCATCGCCTTCTCCCGATCCTCCTTCCTTTTGAAAACCACCTTTCGGATCTCCTCCATCATCGGGAACGTCGGACAATCCCTGATCATCAGCCGATGCAGAGAGCTTTTCAGACCGACAAGCTGTTCGTAAGGCACGGTACGGTCTCCCTGAAGGATGTTGATCATCTGCACGAGTCCCTTCTGCTGAGTTTGTCGGCGTTGCATCCCCTCGAGAACTTCCAGGTACTGGTTCTTCATTTCTCTCAAAAGCTCTTTGTAGCGAGTGTCTTCTGGTTTCTGAGCCGGTGGAGCTGGAGTCGGAGCAGGTTGTGGCTGAGCCACTGGCTGTTGCTGCTGCTGAATCTGTTGTTGATGCTGCATTTGCTGCATCTGATTCTGCTGTGGGTGCTGCGGCATCTGTGGCTGCTGGAATCCCGATCCGTCCTGTCCCATTCCCTGCTGCTGAGCCATTTGCTGTTGTTGAGCCTGTTGTTGTTGATGCTGTTGAGCTTGTTGCTGCTGCATCTGAAGCTGCTGCTGTTGCTGCATGTGCAGTTGTTGTTGTTGACTCTGCTGCTGCTGCTGATAGTACTGTTGTTGTTGCTGTTGGTACTGTTGCTGAGCAGCATTCGAGACCGAAGCAGGGCCGTGGGATTCTGAATTATATCAGTTATTCACTGATTGAACATCGAAAGACTTACGAGGAGTCGACGGCGGCTGCATGTGCTGCAACTGCTGATGTGATGGATGCAACGAACCGCCCGGGTACTGCGGAGTCTGTGCGGGTTGTCCCTGCTGATGCTGCATCATCCGGTATCCGTTGTTCTGCATGTTCTGCTGCTGCTGCATCGCCTGCATTCGGGCCTGAATCTGCTGTTGCTGCTGCGGAGTTGTTCCAGGCGGAAATCCGGGTCGCATGCCCTGTTGAGCCTGCTGAGCAGCCATCCTCTTCTGCATCTCCATCATCTTCTTCTTCTCTACCGCAGTCATTTCTCGCTGCATCTGGCCGGGCGGCATCGGCGGAGGCATCGTGCCCTGCGGCGCTCCTCTCCACGCTCCTCCGGCCGACGGACCCTGTGCACTGTTTCCCATTCGCTGCTGCATCTGATTGAGCTGACTCTGGAAAGTCGCGAAGGCTTGTCGACACCGTTCGTTGAGTTGATGACAGGCCATGTGGAGTTGTTCCTGATTCAGCTGCTGCTGGGCACCCATGGCGTGGATGGCGGCTTGCTGCTGCTGATTCCATTGTGTCAAATGCGTCTGGAATGTAACTGATAAGATAAGATAAGAGGAGATGGTTACTTTGAATCTAACCAATCGCTCTCGCCTACTCAAAGAACTGTTCATGGAATTCAGAGGAAAGGACAGTAGCCGTCAATTGGAAATGCAGAAAGACTATTTCTGTTCTTTCAGTTTTCAAGCTCCGCCTTCTCAATTTGCATTTACTGGAAAAGGATGAAAAAGGCGGAGAGAGAACGAATTGATCAATGATTTTACGAAGATCAAACGAATGGAAGAACTATCAATAGTTCTTCTTCACCAAAAATCCAAAGTGCTCACCCTAAAGTTGTTCATCTGCGCCTGAACAGGTATGTGCGACACGACCTGCGGCATCGGAGGCCCGGGTCCGATCAGTGATCCGCCGCCTCCAGCACTGTACATCTGTCCTCCTCCAGGCTGTGCGCTCTGATTCGCGCCCTGCATTCCAAAGTTCTGCATTGGCCTTCGGATGTGTGTGAGAGCGTACTCGGCGAGAGTACGTGAGATTTAGGGGGAAGAGGCGAGATTCACACGGTTAAAACCCTGGAAGACTGTGATTAGGGAAGAGGGAGAGGATAGAAAAGATAAGGTATGACAACGGTGATAAGGAACCGTGTTGGAACAAAGTTACTGGAAGACGGAACTGTTAATAAGAAAATAACGTTTTGTTTGTCAAAGAAATCCAAATCCCAAAACAGAAACAATAATGAAAAGAACAACAAAGGGGTACATCGCGGGTTCGCTGCGAGACCCACGCGTCCATCGACACATCAGTTTTCAGAAGGACAGCTCAATAGAGCGCGTATGTCTCACCGCTCACCCGAATGCAGCCAATAAAAGGTCAACAAATAACAAAAAAAAACAGTCTCCTACAACTTGATGGCCGCCGAGTTCTTGTCGGTCTTCAGCCGTTTCACCACCTTCTTCTTCTTGGTCGTCGGCCCGTCGCGCTTCTCCGCGGCGACCGTCTCCTGGAGTTTCGCAAAGAAGTTGCTGCTCTTGATCTTCTCGCCGCCCTTCTTGTCCTTGCCCTTCTCGGCCTTCTCCAGCTTCTTCGCCTTCTGCTCACCGAACACCTTCTCCTCTCCGAACTTCTCGAGCATCGACCTCTGCTTCGCCTTCTTCTTTCTGCGGTCTCTGGCCTTGTCGGTCGAATCTCTCTCTTCCTTGCTCTTCTCCAAAGCCTTCATCTTCTTGGTCACCTCTTCCGGAGCCATCAGCTGACCCTCACTCGAAGCCATCATTCCGACTTCTTCGACTCTCAGCGCCGCCATGTTCGAGACCACCTTCACCTCCTCTCTGGCCTGATCCGGCTTGTACTCGAAGTGAGTCAATGCGTCGATCAGACGGAACAGCTCGGACATCTTGTCCTTGATCGTTTCGTGAGCCTCGTTCACCTTCTTCTCTCCATCAGCACCTCCCCCATTGGCCTTCTCGTACTCCTTTTCGTAGACTTCAGCCAGCGACGTCTTCTGATTGAACATGTTCTCAATGGCCTGCGTCTCGAACTTCGGACCCTTCGCATCGACCTTCTTCACTCGGATCACATCATCCCACGCTTTGTCCTTAATACGTTGCTTGATCAGAGCCTCGAGTCTATCAGTGAACTCTTCGGTGACTTCTGGAGCCCTCTTCGATCCGTGATCGAAGTCGACGTGCTTCTCGAGCAACGTGTTCTGCTCTCTCTGATCAGCAGCAACTTCTCCCGACAGTTCCCAAGACTTTGGAGCCAGATTCTCCTCCTCGAGCTTCGCGATTCTCTCCTTCATCTTATTCTGACGCTTCGTGAATCCAGATTCCTCCTTCTGCTCCTCCAGATCCGCTCCAAGGAGCACCGGTTGATCGGAGATGTCCTCCTCGTCCTCGACGTCTTCTTCCTCATCATCCACGTCATCCTCCTCTTTCTCTTCTTCCTCCTCGTCCATCGCGAACCGAACACGTTTTTTGCGCTTTCTGAAATGTAATGAACATGGAGACGAAGATGAAACAAAGAACGTTTCGAAGTGAAATTATCGATTGATTTGGTTTGGAAGCAGTGTGTAACTTCCGATCATTTGAACCTTTCAAAACATAGCTTACCCGTCATCGATCGATAAATCGGCGTCATTGGCTTTTCGCTTCTTATCGCCCTTCTTGGAAACTTCCGATTCAGGAACCGCGTCACGAGATCCGAAAAAGTCTTCGTAAGTGTAATCCGCCTTGCCATCCCAGCTGTCCTGAAACCCAAAACTTTATCCGGATCCCCATTGCGAAACACTCACTTCGTCCTCGAACATCACGTCTTCTTGCACTTTTCCGTGGTTTCTCTCCGTCTTCTGCAGGAAGTCGTGCATTTCCTCCAGGCTGAAGAACTCGTCATCGACCACGCTCTTCTTGAACTTTTTCGGCTCCGCTGCGCCCTTCTTGCTGCCGTCCACATCCAATTCCTCCTCTTCCTTCTCATCGTCGTCTTCTTCCGCCATCCGCTTCAAATCCGCATCCAACGTCTTCAAATCGTCTTCATTCAGATTGAACAGATCCACGTCTCCTTCCTCGTCGTCCTCGTCTTCATCATCGACGGCTTCATCTTCAAGCTCTTCGTCGTCGACGTCTTCTTCGATTTCATCATCGTCATCAAACTCATCAGAATCCTCGGATTCTGGCTTAGAAGACAGTTGGATGTGCTGCTTGCCAACTAGCTCAGAGAGGAATCCCTGAAAAACGGGATTTTGAAGAAAACTGTTGAAAAGGAGCATGTTCCTACCTTGAACTTCTTGTTAACAGTGTCCAGCTGCTTGTTCTGGTGCTTCAGATACGACCAAACGACCTCTTCGTTCTTCGAAACGAACGGAAGCGGAAGCGTGTCTTCCGAAGGCTCCAGCGACGTCGACCACGCGTAAACATCAGCAATCACGTCAGTGATGGTGCCCGGGAATTTGGAGCTGCTGCAACGAAATTAATTTGTTTTCCTTTCCATCCAGAAAAATGACTCACTTTTTGAAAAACTGCGAGAAATCGCCGACGTCAGGGACCAACTTTTCGCTGTCTTCCTTTGTTTTCATTTTGCCACAAGTTTACCTAAAAAATCAACTTTCACTTCAAATTTTAAACAAATTTCGCAGAAAAAGAAGAATAGTTTCGATAAAATTATCAAGAAAACGTCTAGAACATTCAGAATATTGGGAAAATGAGGAATGATTGTGTGAAGTTATGAAATTTCATTATAGGTAAGCATCGAAACTTGAAGATGAGCAAAAAGTGAACGGCGGATCGATAAAATTACATGAAACACATAGAGAAGCACGAAGAAACTTTGGGATTTTCAAAATTTTCCAGAAAATTGTAGTTAATTAGCTTCTGTGAAGGATTATTATGAATAAATCGAGACGAGAATCGGGCCGAGAAACACTTTTTCGCCTTCATTTTCCGTCGGCTGTCTACTGCGATTCGGGCAGACAGCAAAGATGGGCGGCGAGAGAGCGTGCCGACAGAGGAGGCGGCAGACGGACAGAGAAGCATTGAGGGAGGAGACGCAGTGCGGCGTTTCGTCGTTCCTCCTCCCGCCCGTTGACACTCTCCTCTACCGGAGTGGAAAAGAGTCCGACCGAATTGACTGTCAAAAATAGGGAATGCGGAGAGATAGAGAAACAGAGATACGGTTCGAAACTCCCGAATCACCTGTTTACGTGCACCGGGATGGGGCTCTTTTTTGGTGGTAGACACAAAGAAGTGCAGCAGCTTGCACTTTTTCGAAGGAATTCGCCCGATTGGACTGGTTTTCGGTTGCCCGCTTTAACCTCTCGCATCTGTGACGCAACGACAAAAGAGGCATTGCGGTTGGCATTCCTTCCCGCGCGGACGTACGTTCCGCGGAAGATTTCTGAAGGATAAAGCAGTCGGGAGGATGTCGGTTCGAACGTTTTTTCGATGCTACAGGGATCTATTCGATTAGTGTTTGCGATTTATTTCGTTTCTTCTCGTGGGAAATTGTGAAAATCGCGCAGAACTCTGAATATTGGGAAAAAACAAACAACGAGTTTTGTCGAAAATACCGTACCTCCAGGTGCAATTTTACGTTTCGTTGCGAGACCCTTGAAACAACTGTTGCCATGCGCCTTTAGTACTGTATCTTTCCACATCGTTCCATTCCATTTATTGAAACTTTCAGATTCCGACATAAACAAACCACGGCGTGAGGAATCGTACGCGCGGCCGTGGATTTTCTTCCACCCGTCCCATGTCTGCGTCTCTCAGGCGAGAGAGTGTCGGCCACCAACTTTTTGGCGCCAAATTCAAATTTTAACGCTAAAGAACGGGAAAACGGCCTGGATACGTGATTTCTCCCTGATTTTTCAATTTTCTGTGCTGCAAACAATTTTTTCCGAATGAATAATTGTGAAAATCATGTTTTCAACTCAGAAAAAGCTCCGAAAACCTATTTTCACGAAATTTCGAGAAAGTCGGTAGAAATACATAAACGACCAAATTTTCGTGAGTGTAGACAGTAAAACTGTGTTTAGAATCTGTTTTTACCACTAGGGAATTTAACTTTCCGAAAATTGTGGGCCAGAAATCGAAATATCGTCAAAATAAAAAAAGTGAACAAAAGTGCGAAATTTCGAAAAAAAAATTTTCCGATGTGAAGGAGGGAAATTCACTGAAAACAGATTGTTGCAATCGATTCAGAAGGGTCCCTTACGTCTAGGAAAATTCTGTTTTCAAAAGTTCAGGGGCCAATCTTGAGATATTGCCGAAAGTTTAAAACCCTGAAAATACGCTGTCGCCAGGAACATTAATTTTTAGCGGTCAAGGAGGGAAATTCATGTAAAACCCATGGTCTTATCGTGTTCTTCCTAGTCTGTTATGTCTGCCAAAATTCTGTTTTCGAAATCTGAGGGGCGGAATTCGAGATATCCGTCGAAACGTGAAAAATTCCCAAATTATTCCAAAATTCGATGAAAATCGGGTGCTACCGTACCCCTCGTGGCCGCGGAAAAAATTTTCTAGGCCGCCGTACGCTTCCTCACGCCGTGAAACAAGACAACTATTCGAATAAAAAATACATTCAACACGCAATTTGTGTTACTAACCACTGATAACACTGATGTTCAGGCGGAAAACAATAAATCAGTTTGGGAAAACTAACATAAACAGTATGGTTGTCGAAATGGGGAACGAGAATTGAAAAAGAGATCACTAGCGAACGAAGAGAGAGAAAATTAGCAACAATTCAGATGGAACTGTCATTATATGGTCTTGACACGAAATGTGAGAAGTTTTTAGGATCGGTGCGATTATGATCATTTTTCCCCGTAACACACCCCTCAAACTAATTCGGGAAGTTGAAGCTTCGCCGTATTCCAATTTCCCTCGAGAATTCCCATAAACCATAACAAATCCAAATGGAATGAGTTGCCAGGTGTTCCATGTTGGAGGTTAATTTGAATTCGTGCTCCGATCGAACCCACTGAGCAACTAGTCTTGTTTCCTTGCACACAGAAGGCTTCTGATCTGTTTTCTCTGATTCTATATTGCTTTTTTAAATTTTTGACATAAATTTCAAATTTTTTAAAAACAAATTTTTTCATTGACTTTTTTTGTACACTCTCTTTCTCCTTCTGATTATCAGAAAGCAGAAATACCTAAAACAAATTCTGTTAGAAACTATGAGTCTTGAGTCAAGACCCTAAATTCATCAAAAATTAGGTTCTGTACGACTTTCAGTCACTAAAAATTTATTAACAGTCAAGAAGAAACAAACATGATTTGATGAGAAGCCATTGACCCTGATTAAAATGAGTCAATGTAAATATCAATAGGTGGAAGCTGTGATAACTTGCAAGGTTTAGCTTTTGTTGAAAAACACGTTGATATCAGATCCGAAGAAGATAACAATCTCGAATATCTTTGAATGGACCAGGTGATTTACGAAGGCAGTTTACAATTACAAGTAATTTACAACCCTGAAGAAACCATCACTTTAGAAGCTCAATTGTTCTTTTCTTCACTGAAAATAAGCTAAAAAACTTTAAAAAAAAACATTCCGATCACACTTGTGAAAAACTTTTGAAAGATCAAACCGATTTTTGAGAATACCTTCTGAAAGGTTTGAAAAACCTGAAGTTCTGTCAGTTTATCTATCAGGAAGACTCAGAAATTATCTATTTGAGCTCATTTTCAAATGAGCTGTACTCCCTCCTTCTAACTTTCTTGACTGATTCTTCCCACTTCCCTTGAATCAACCCAACTCTTTCCAGTTCTCTGACCATTCAGAATCCCTCTTGCCGTGATCCAACTCGTGAGTTGCAGGACTCGTCCTTGCCCCTGAGGGCTTCGTTTCTCCTCATTGTTCTGGCCAGAGAGAGTCAACACGAAACTGTGTGTGTGTGTGTGCCTGTTTGTGTGTGTCACTTTCGCCCCCACTCTGAGAAATAAGAATAAGAATGGAAAGAAGGAAGAAGAAGATGACGGTCAGGAGTCAAATTACCCCCCTTGTTTCTCCCCCCGGACACGGCTTTTTTCCGTTTTCAATTGACAACTGAATGAAAAGAAAGTTCTCGATCAACTTGGGCTCTGTACCCTCTGGTGAGATTCGGCTGAGTAGCGATTCATTGATTTTTTGGAAGTTATCCTGGAAGCTTCAGATTCTTCTGCTGAAGACCAATAAGTCTCTGTGTTATCACTGATAACATGCAGCAATGACTCTATATCCTCTTTGACTGAGTATCGACTCATGGTCCCTCACCTTGACCCAAAATGGAATGGATGGAATGAGAAGAAAAGAAAGTTTGCCCTATTGTTTCCTCAATATACACTGACTGTTTGCGCAGAGACGAGAGCGCAAAATGGTCGAGAGACGCAGAGAAAAAGATCAGAGCTCCCGGAGCACATGGTGCATCAGATGAGCAAGAAGAGTCTGAAACGAGGAGGGACGGAGCTGGAAAAGCTGAAAACGTAAAGGTTTAGGGGATGTTGAAATCGGGGAGACAGTACCTAGTACCCGCTGGCCCCCCGGAGCACTTCCTTTGCTCTGTTTGCCCAATTGATTTACCCTTCTCAACGTTCCCAATATTTACAACAACCAACTGTACTTTGCCTATCCCCCCTCCACTCCACCCTTCGTTTCCCTTGACATCGCATATCTTCTTTTATGAGCAACCTTGAGAATTATGATTCATTGTGAGTGCCCCCCTCTCCGGGAGGCCCCCTCTGTACTATTATATATCCCTCACTTCGTCTCCAACCTGTCCGTTTTAATGAGAAGTCGGCAGAGTGACCCCTAGACATAATTCCGGCAGTATTAGGTGGTTGTTGGGTAATTGATAGGCTTGCGGCTAATGTTTGGTCATGTCCAGCAGGGATTACTGTAAGCTGGAGGTACAATATGGTCCGAGTAGAAGAAGACAAATCACTGAAAGAATACAGAAGCCTACAGATGATTCTACAGTAAAAAAAGCAAAAACAGAATGAGTTCAGAACTCTGCAATCACCATTACGCAACTTCACACTCTCCCCTCCTACCGTACCTTTCCTATTATGTGCTCCAATGTACATCCGGCTCATTCTGTTGGACCATACTGTTTGCACAATTCCTGTGACTCACACACACAATTAAGACAAAAAGATGGTCCCTTCCCCCCAATCTTTTGCTTTTCCTCCTTCCATAAAATGTCCCTTTTCCCATGCAAAAGATCATGCAAATCTGCCTAAATCCGAGTCGTTGTCGTGTTTGTTCGGTGGTTATCTGTCAAAAATGTGTCGGCTGTGAGACGGGCGGACTGGACTCGCTGATACGATCCGATCAGTTGCGAGAAAAAGATCCTGAGAGCAAAACATTCTTTTTCATTAGAGCTCTTTTGATTTCGAAAGGTGGATGACGTGGCAAAAACAAAAGGGATGACTAACTGTACGACTATTGATTTTACACTTGAGAGATGTGCACAGAGGTACAAACAGGAAGCACAAGTTACTCTGTTTGATTATTTGGTAGCACTTGGCTTGTTTTGACTATGTTATTTAGAGCACATCTGCTAGATCCGAGAAAGAAATCTTACCTGTCTGCAAGTGCGCTCCATCGAGCAACTGCTTGAAAAGCTCAAGTTTCACAGATTTTCTACTAGTCTAGAGGCCAAGAAACTACCAGATGAGCCTTGCATTCCTCTACTTCCTCCTCTCCTTCTCCCAGCCGATAAATCAACCTGCTCGTCAATGAAGCTGCTCTTTCTCTCTTTTGATTCTGTTTCTTACTACCCGTTGACACATTAATTTATCAAGTAACAACACTGAGAACAGTTGCGCCCTACCTCCGTTTATCAGCTTTCTCTCTCTCTCTCTCTCTCTCTGTCTCTCTCACCTGTCCGAGATCTCTGATTTCATTCGAGAAGCAGCTTCTTCCCCTCTACAGTACACAAGAAAGAGGAGAAGGGAGGAGCACAAAGGACTTTCTCTCTGCGAGTAGTTGACCCAACTCCTCGTGCTATCTGACTTCTCTGCGTCTCTCCCTCTCACAGGGCTCCTGAGCCATCCCGCGGGAAGTGAAACAGAGCATCTTGCGGTCGACTCTTTCTCTCTTTTTCTTCTTTTTCTTTGAAGATTTCATCTGAGACGGAGAGGCAACAAGAAGGAGAAACGGAACGAGAGGGAACACTTTTGTACTTTTCCTAATTGCACTTGTTATTTTTTACAAATCAGGTTCCAATGCCACGTGGCAAAGCTCATGTGGATTTCTAACTGATTTCATCATATTCATACAGTTCGGTTTCTTACACACTCATCGAAGAACCCCGAACTTTTTGGCAGACTGTCCTTTTTTGTTTTACAAAAATTAGACCCAATTTACAATTTCCCACTGGTTTTTGACTACAATATTCGAGAAAAGCAGTGAAGAACTTAATAAAAATAGACTGAAATGCTCAAATTCTTTAATGATTAATTTGGAGGTTACTGTAGGAATTTTAAAGGCGCATGCCTTTTTTCCTCAAATGGTCTCGACGCGATTCATGATTTGGCTGTTTTCATACCTTCATACGGTAACTAGAGAACTTTGAATTTGGGGACAAGCAACAATGGAAATTGGCTGAAAATTTTAGAACTTCACCTGGAAAAAGCAAAAAATGTTTTGTTTATTTTTTGTAAAAACTCCGTGAAAACTGGATATCTTGTGGAATAAAAGTGCAAATTCAGTGAGAACTCGTGGATAATACGTTCTTATCCATTCAGTGGTCCCCGGAACATCCTCCCGTTTCCCATCCATTCGTCAAGTTTTACGAGACGACTCTCCCCGGGACATTCTCCTTTTTCTCCCCTCTCTGTACTTACAAAGTAGCTCTTTTCTTCTCTCCTTCCTTCCCAATTTGACCTTTCCAATTCTGGAAACAACCAAAAAAACCTTGAGAGTTTCGGTGTCCTTCGACCATGTTTGCCTTCTCTTTTCTCCCTAATTTTTGCCCAAATTCTCCTTGTAGACATGCCTAATGTCACAAGACGTTAATCCCGAGATCATCTGGCCAAGATCCCAAAAATCCATGTGCCACGTCACAATTTGACTGCTTCTGATCCGAGATTCTTGAAACTTGAGTTGTCATCGAATCGTCCAAATTGAGATCCCTACCCCAAGTTTCCAGTTGACCTACTCGATTTCCTCTCGTCGTCTGCGTCTCTTAACCCTCTTCAGTCTCTTGTAATGTGATACCAGTATTCCGAAATTCTCCAATATTGAATGATCGAAACGGAATACAAAGTACATTCCTCTCTATCATCTGTGTCTTTCTCTTCTGATCCTTTCAACGCTTACAACTTCTAGCTCTCTCAATATTGACTCACGACCCTTACTTTTGACAGTAATCTTATTTTTCGAGCTCTTTCTCTCTTGTTGAAAGAGGGAAAGCGAGTGTTTGTTTTGGTTGACAAATTCGATTCAGAGCAATGTTTTGGAACTGTTCTAATTTGAATTTTACCAGGAATTAGACTGCTGATTTGAACGAAATCACATAGTATTTTGAGGAAATCAGGTCTAGAGATTTTCTTTGCCAAATTCTTTTCGGTTTTTTGACTAGACTGCTTACTGTATTAACTTGTGTGTAATCACCGCCACGGCATAATGCACCGTTTCTTCTGGAAATTACAAACTCCTAGCCGGGCTCAGAAACTTTGGAATGACTTCCAGAATACTCCCTATACCCCCCCCCAATCCCAACTTTCAAAAGTTTCCTAAAACTAGAAAGTTTCTGGGTCCCTGGGGTTAATCCGTTGGTCATCATCGTGTACAGTGTGTTGTTCTCTGTTTCTCTTCAATCGAATGCCTCTTCTGTGTAGGTTTTTGGTTCAAGGCCGCCGCTTCAGCAGGGGTACACACCGTCCTCCTCCCTCTTCTGTTCCTCTTCTTTCCCCTGGTTTTTCGCCTGAATCTAGGTCATTCAGGACATCTCCTTCTCTTTCACATAATCTGTGTATATGAACGGCACCAATAGAAAACGACTCTCTTCTGTTTCTCTCATTCCCAAACTTCTTCTCGTCCCATAAAAGTGGATTATTGTCGGGAAGAAGCAGCATCAGAATACCGAAATAAACGGAGCACACGGGGCGGTAAAACAAGTCGACTGAGCTGTTTTCCGGCGGCTGATGACTCAAAAATGAGAACCACATGGTTCGGTTTTTCCGATCTTTTCGAAGCCGACCGGAACGCCGAAAAGTGACCTTTGCCAGCGAAGAAGCGCGAGAAATCGGCGGAAAAATGGGGGAAAAGTCAGCCGGCTGGCAGCAAAAAGTTCGATTATTCAAATCTCTTTTCTTCTTCTTTTTGTGCTGCTACTCTCCTTTCTCTTTCCACATCATCATCACCATCATCAACACAACATGTGCCCACTTCTCGTCCATTCAAAACTGGTTTTACCCGGCGAATTTTCGAGATTTTTCACATTTTATATTCCTAGAGTCGTGTTTCAAGAGTTTCAGCTGGCAGAAGTTCAGTTTCGAATTGAGAATGCTGAAATTCCGGCTGATTTTTCTTATTCAGTGAACAAATTTTTAAGCTAGTTATTCCAGAAACTCAAAATTCCTTCTGTAAGTTTCCGTTTTTTCAAGAAAAAGCAGGAAGATCCATGAAAAGTTGAATTATTTTGGGAAAGATCCCTACGGTAGTTTTTAAAGGCGCATGCCACTTTCTCGTTCAAAGGTCTCGCCACGATTTCGCCTTTTCCATATAAATCCGGCTTTTCCAATGAAATTTGAAACTGTTCAAAGTCCCCACTTTGAATCCCACATTGTCCTACAGTATCTCCTCAATTATTTTCGAAATTCCCGCCGTTCCCCCCACCTCATTCCATCTCAATTTCCACACATTTCGCTGCTCCCCATCGATCAGAAATTCCAATACGAAATGCACATTTCACATAGAAACCGATTAAATAATGATAAATGGGTGGAGGAAGAGAAAAGCGAAGCTCTCGGCGGATGAATTGAGTTTTTTGGGATGTGCCATCTGGATGGATCGCTGGGATCTTCTCTCGGTCACTTATTCTTCTTCTTCTCCTTCGTTTCCATCCTCCCACAAGCCACTAAAAACACATAATAACCATCTCTTTCTTTTCTCTTTTCATTCATAACATTTATAACATCTTCTCCTCCTCCATCATCTTCTCTTTCATCTAATCACCCTATGATGACACTTCCGGCCGATTACTGTACCTTACTTTCAAACAGGTCAAGTGGCCACGTAGTAAACAGTTTCAACTCTCGTATTTGCTCAAAGAACCGCTGACTTTTAGCCTCCAAAAAGGTGTTTGGTGTTTGCGTACTGGGCATTGGATCGTACGAGCATTCTTGTTTTGGCTCATTATGAGTGGAACGAGGCGAGTGCCAGAGATCAAGTGGAACTATGCAACATACTTGACGAGAAGCCCAGAAGAGAGAGGCTCCATGATCTTTCGGATTGTCTCTCCGGATGATCTCCGGTTACTGTAGCTCGACGAGTCTGCAACTTCTCTATCACACTTGACATGTGCCCGTCAAAAGGAAGTGCCCGTGTCCTTTGCAAACTGACCCCTGCCTCTCCAAACAACCGTCCTTTTATCTATGCGGGAGGTGGTCCTCACAGAACAGTGGGTGGTCCCCTCCCCCTTCCACACCAATACAATCCGATGCAGATCCGATCTGACCACCGAGAGACAAGAGAAGCAGACAGTTGACCCTGAACTCTTTTCGTCCCTTACCACCCCTATTGCTACTGTTGTGTGAAGGAATGCGAAGAGTAGGTCGATCGGTGCCACGTGGCTTCTTCCTTGTTTTTCTCTCTTTTTGTTGTTTGCAGGTGTTGAAAAGTAGGGATTGTGACCTAACATATCATTATGGCGAGTCATTCGAAAATTTGAGAGAGAAAAGTTTTCTTTTCATGTTAGTTTCTTGAGTTTTTCGGAATTTTCGGTGTTTTTTTGAGAGTATGTTTCCAACATGGAATATTTTAATTTTGAGTTCTTTTGGTCTTCCAACTCCAGTTCCCGACTTTTCTTGATTTCTACTGTTGAAAATTGAAATTTCGAAATTCGAAAACACAAGATCAACAAGTTCATGACGAATCTCCAAAAAGTCAGAAATCTGTAAACTTTCCTTCCTACAGTACACATGTCCTTTAAAGGCGCATGCCACTTCCGTCCGTTCCGTTCCGTTTTCTCGCGCATTGCACCCATTACTTTCAGTTTTCGCGCCCTATCATAATGAATGTTGCAATCTGGACACGAATAGAAACTCTCTCCTCTTCTTCTTCTTCCAACATATTTATTTTTTGATAAGAGAGAAGCAGCACTTCTTCTCCTCCTCCTCCATCTCTCACATGATAATTGTCGGGTTTATACATGTGTCAAATTGTGCCTTTTACGAATTGCCCAACTTCTCTTGCCTCCTCCTCTTCCATTCTTCGGATATGTGTCCTTGAGATGTTTCGATCATCATTACCCGACCTTTGCCTGGCTCGTCCTTCTTCCCTCTATTGCCCCCTTACTTGCCCCCCATGGGCCACCTCTTCACTATCTTTCAAGAATCTTTCCTTTTTCCTTTTTCCTCCTCTTTTCCTCATTCTCTTCCTCGTTTCCTTTGCATTTTCAATGTTCTTCAATTCAATCCGCATCCCAACAGATTTATGTGCAAAAGGTGTGTGTGTGTGTGTGCTCCTGCCAGAGTCGAAGCCCTTCGTTGACCCGAACAGTTGTCCCCAAAGGACCCCGGTCTTGTATCAAAAAATGCCCGGCCGTCTCTTTTTGATCCTATTTCTCTGCGTCTCCTGGCCTCACACACTCTCTCGTGATACACTTTTCTGAGCTTTATATCATCCTGTCATTGATATATTTCTCGTGGTTCTTCAGTTCAGCCCCTATTCTTTTCCTTTGATCTCAATACGTTCTGTAGTTCCAATGCACCGAATCCTACGATCAAAGTTCCAATTTTCCAATTTCCAAGTTTGAATTACTTCGTTCGAGCTGGAGCTAGAAATGTTAGCATATTGGAATTTTGAGTTCCCGCCAAATCTAGCTTCTCAATTTTTCCACAGAAACCATCAAATTTGACTCACCTTGTACCAATATTTAGAGCACGGACAAAGTAGAAGCGGAGCCTTCGGTGGACCTCATCATCTCGAATCTGTTTGTCTTGTCGTCCATCTTTTCGTCCATCTTCTTCTCGGTTTCCTCTTCGAAACAGTCCTTTCTGCCTACAAACACACTCAAGAATCAACGAGAAAACCGAAAGATAGCAGCAGAAATTAGTTGTGTGACTTGACTTTCCCCACACTAAATTCCTTGTGTTGCAAACAAATTTCGCCTCGATTTTTTGATGAAAAACTGGTGAGAAAAGGACGAAAAAAGAGACGAAATCTGGTTAATATTCAATGGAATCGCCGCGAACAACGGGCCCGAAAGCAGATTTTTTGAATTTCGAATTTCTTCAAATCCCCGCATTTTTCACGGTTTCCTAGTTTCCGAGCCTTATGAATATACATGTTTTACAACGATTTCTGCCTTTTTCCAAGCTCATTTTCTCCCGTTTTCCTCACTTTTTGCACCTTTTTCAACACCAACTAAACTTGAATTTTGTTCCAGGAATTCGATGAAATCTTCCTTCTCTTCACTACTTCATCACGGATTCTCGCACGTATCTCATCATCATCAGTTGTCTTTCTTCCCATCTCACATTTATTAGAAGACACTGAAGAATCTAGGCGGCCCCTAGCAGAAGCGAATCCGACCAGGGGTCAACGTTTTTCAAGTTTACAGTACAAGTTCCGTGGAGCGCATTTGCATAGTAGAGAAGTTTTTTTTGAAACTTTGAAAAAATGGAAAAGGACTAAATACTCTTTTCCAATTTTCCTGAAAATGATTTGTTTTTTTTAGGAATCATTTCTGAAAAGTTGTTCTCTACCAAATTCTCTAAACTGTGTAACTGCGCTCAACCGCACTCATCCCCGAAAAACCAGTAGATCGCGTGTCCGATCATCCAGCTTCTTTCTCTTTATTCTCGACCTTCTTTCCCCCATTTCCTCTCACTTTTCATCATCCTTATCACCCAATTCCTTATCACTAACTATCAGCCAAGTCGTCATAAACTATCGTCTCTTTCGTCTCTCCCGCTCTCTCTCTCTCTACAGTAGTCCCGTCCTGATCCCTAATGTTCCATTCTTTCCCCTCACTTTTATCTGATTTTCTCCTAACTTTGTCCTTCGAATCGACCTCAAACTAGTACACACAAAAGTGCCCCATCTTCTATTCATTCGAGGGGTCAAGTGATGAAGAAACTCTTAGCAGAACACACACACAAGAATCTCTCCTTCGCATTATTATTATTATTAGGTTTTTATTGTTGTAAGCGGCCAGATGAGCGGCTTTAGCAGCCGATTGACAGCAGGTCGTCCGATAATCGCATAATGGCTCCGACTCATGTTCGGTTCAGCAACTGGTGCGAGTCCCTTCGAAGCTTGAGCAAAAGCTTCTCGCTTATCAAGCCCTTTGACCTTCTTCTTATCACTCAACTACCTTGAACTGCTCGTACAACCTTTCATCTGAGTTCCTAATGAACTCCCAGCACTTTGGTTTTTCCTGACTCACTTGTGTAGGAACGAAAAGAAGTTTTCAAGCAACTTGACCTACATATCCTCAGTGTCACATCCTCAGAAATCCACGAGTACTTAATAAGTGTGTGTACTAATAAGTAGCTGTGTGTAATGTCAGGTGGACACAGACGATTTATGATCTTTTCAACAAGTTCGAAACTTAACTCAGACTCCTTTTTTTTGCAAATTGTTCGAAACTTTTCTCTTGAAATACGTGTGTTTGCCAATGATTTAGGGAGTCTTGGGAAAATTCAGAAAAAAATTATATTTTTCACTTACGATTTTCACAAGAAATACTGTAATTCTTTAGCAATTTCAAGGTTTCGTTGCGAGACCCGTGGCAAAGTTTTGAGCATGCGCCTTTGAGATTACTGACGAAAGAGTTTCTAGAAATTCAATTCCAATTGAATCCAATTCGAAACAAAGTTTTCATTGTGGGATATGAGTTCTTGGAAACCAAATGTTCGTGAGTTTTCCAGTTCATAATGCCTCGAACTTCCTCTCATATAAAGTGGCAGCCCTCTGTCAAAAACGGCTCTAACCGTTGCTAAGCGCCTTCCTTCCTCTTCCTTCCTTCTTTCGCTTCTTGATCGTTCTGACGGCTTCTTCTCCGAACCAGTAACATCTCGAACCCTATCATCCTCTTCTGATCAGTTCGCTTCTCATCAATCATCACTGAACTAAATACTACGAAATTTCGCCCGCTCGTTTTCTTTGTTTTCTCCTCCTCGAATTGCCCACTTTTCCTCTCTCGGACAGTGCGCAAACACGCCCCCTTCGTAATCGATTCTTGTTTCGAAATCCCCCCCCTCGCTCCCGATCGAGTTGCTCCGTCACGGGCTCTTCCTGACGTCTTCTTCATCTTCCTCTCATTTCCTGACAATCTCCGATTATATTGCCCCATGTCTTGTCCCAATTTGTCACCGCCGATCACAATTTGAGCATCTTCATTTTGTTGCTCCATCGGACCCATCATAATCCATCAAAAAGTGCTTGTACATTACATTTTCTCGTGGTCCCGCCCCTCGATTTTCCGGCCATTTGTGTCAGGTCGGCTCACAAAAACGACTCGTCATGAGAGTGAAACAATGAGGGACGACTCTCTCTCTGCTAACCCTCCTTTCGAGAGAATGAGAACAAACACTCATTCGGTTCCCCCCTTCCAAGACTCCCTTCCACTTTTCCACACTCTCGCGCCTCTTTTCTTACTGTTTCTGATCATTCTTTATGTGATCCGTGAGCCGATGAGCGGCTTTGAAGATCAGAAAAGGTCTGCGATGGTGGGAAGATTTTCATGTCTTGAAGGAAAGTTGGATCAAGCAATCAAGCATTCGGTTACAGTAATCCAGCTTTTTGACAGCCAGGTTCCTATAAGCTTTGAGTCGCTATTCAGAAAGCTTTTACAGAGGAAATCATAAAAAGTTGGAACAGAGCCAATCGGAAAACTTGATGGATTACTGTAGAACTAAATAACTTTCCTGACAAACTTCATAGGAAGTTTTGGGGAGTCTCAGAGAATAACTATTAACCTACTTTTGCGAATAAGCCATTGAGGACTACTTGAAGTTGACCTACAGTAAAACCTTCGAGCTTCTTCTAAAACTTTCTAGCAGTCCAGAAGTTTCTCGAAGCTCTCCGGGTTCTTAGACCTCCCACCTAACTTCTGCCCTTCCATGTGTGGGCAGAAGCTTTCCCCAGCACGAGGTGTCATTTGCCTCGTAAAACATCCATCGATAAAACCGCTCCTTCTTCTCGCTCTTCTCACCTATCCCTTTCTCTCTCCTCGCTCTTTTTACCGTCCCAAGAGCCCCTTGAGGCTTTCTCTCGTGATTATTATTATTCTCTTTTATCACCGCTATCACACCCACTTCCTCCGAGGCTTCTTCTCTTGCGCGGGCCGATTTTATCGATCCACAAATAGAAATATCGAGGCAGAGAAAAAGGGGAAAAGGAAAGTGACAGGTCAACTGGGACAGGGTGGTACGAGTCCAAAATTGGATCGGATTTTGAGAAAAAACAGTGGAAATCGGGTTATGGGAGGGGGAATTGAGCACAGACCACAATGAAATGAGGAAATGAACAACTGGGAACAGGGTGGGTCTCGCCACGAAAACAAAACAGTTCGTCGGGAAACTCGTACTTTTCTCTTCCATTTTTTGCTGGGAAGTGTTGTTGAAAAGTGAGTTAGGGGAAGCGGGAAGGTGTGTGAGTCTCTGCTGAATGTTGTATGAAATATGATTACATTTCAATCTTATTACCCACCCAAAAGGCGTGTGCCCCCTATTCACACCCTCTCAGCCACATACTTCTCTTCTGGAAAAATGGATAAGTGACCATGTGACTAACCCCCTTCCTCGCTTTTTTGGTCTATTTAGACCGTTTTCTGTATTTTTAAGCTGAAAGGATTACTGTAGAATGTTATGTTTCTTCTCTCTCATCTTCGTCCCGTTCCTTTCGAAAAGTTCCGTTTTTCCTAAATTCCTTCTCCAAATTACAGGTATCCCCATCCCGATATGAACATGATGCAGATGGGTGGTCCGATGAACGGGGGTCCGCCGCCGCCTCAGATGCTTCAGATGCACCATCCCCATCCGCACCACGTGGCCGTCTTCGCACATGGCTCCTCTTCGGCCACGGCCAACGGTCAGGCCCCGCCCCTACAGGCCGCCTCGGCCACCCCGCCCGTGCCTTCGAGCATGAATCGATCGCAGAGGTGAGTGCAGACTGTCCCGCTACAAAGCGAGGCACAAAAGTGCCACGTCATAAGTGTGAACTTGTTAGTAGAGCTTCTTGTCCGCAATCCACTAGGGAAATGTCCTCGCATAGGTCGACGACATCGCGCAGGTGAGTCACAACTCTTCTTCTTCTTTCTTTCTCCGCACTGTTATCACCCTGTTATCACCCCGTTATCACCAATTTCCTTTGCTCCATCCCCATGCTTTGCCACGTCACCACGTCCACTCCTGCCTGTTGCTTCTTCTCTTTTTCTCTTT
Organism: Caenorhabditis becei; assembly: GCA_900536315.3. Lineage (NCBI taxonomy): Eukaryota > Metazoa > Nematoda > Chromadorea > Rhabditida > Rhabditidae > Caenorhabditis > Caenorhabditis becei. The sequence goes on from LR538674.1 coordinate 434,416, forward strand.
CTTCCTCTAGGAACATTAACCTTCAGGGGTCACAAAAGATTTATATGAGAAACGGTTGATGGTGTCTGGGTCTCTCGCTCTCTCGACTGGTCCCATTCTCTTTTCTCCTCATTAGCACACATAAGAACCGCACCCAGAGACACTCTTCTCAACACACATACCACACACACAAGGACGGTATTAAAGGAGGTTGAGAACCAGTGAGAGAGAGAGAAACGATGAGAGATTAGAGGGCCAGATAAAATTTGACCCTTTTCTTAGTTAATTGGAGGATGGAAGGTTACACGAAAGATAGCATTGATCCGATGATGGACTTGAGAATCAACGAGATCAGATAGGCAGGGATCCAGAGCTTTCAAGCCTCGTTTTCAGCTAGTTAGAGATGTTGAGACTGAAAAACAGTGACCTAGATCTGAATCCTTCTGAATCCTTCTGAATCTCGTCCAGTTCCATCAGGAATGCCACATCACTAACCCCAATTTGCATGCCATTCATCTCCTCAGCTTCTCTCACCACTCTTCTCTAACCCCACTGCCTCTTCTCCTTGAACCACCTCTGGATCTTCCAGAGACCCATGCATATCCACACAGAGACAGAGTACCTAGTGGGGGAGATGAGAAGCCCTAGGGGGTCCCCCATTGCCACGTCACCGCCCTAATCACATCGCCCAAAAGTTGTCCCCCCTACCGTAACCCTATCGCCTTGTTCCAGATGCGGAGTTTGTCGTGGCTGCCAGTGCAAACCGTGCGGTCAGTGCACCTACTGCCAGGATTCCCCGCAGTTCGGAGGACCAGGAGTCAAAAAACAGAGTTGTATCGAGAGAAGGTGTTTGAGAGTGCTGGAGAACCGTCTTCAGGTAGGATAACTGATGAGAAGTTGACCTAAATAACAAGGAGGTGATTTCAGAGGGATGCACCGACATTCAAAGCTCGGGTAGGGTGCAATGCGTGTGAAGACTGTCGGATGCAGGACTGCCAGATTTGTTTAGTTTGCCTCGATAGGAGGTTCGTTTTTTTTTTCGTTTTATATGGAAAGGATTCACACGAAAATGAAAACTTGTAAAAGCTTCCAAACTTGAACCAATTGATTTTGTCTCTTTGACTCATTCACATAATTTTAAAACTGTTTTTGAGAAGGACTTTACAAAACAAAACAAGTACCCTCTTGTTTCCAGATTCTTCGAAAACCGTCATATTCCCGGCGCGATGTGTGCAAAAAAGCGGTGCAACAACGCGCAGAGCATCGAGTGCGTACCCCAAATGACACCTTCCCAAGTCGAATTCCAACGGGCACCGAAAAGGAGTTACGAACTGATCAGTCCGGTCGTTTCGCAGCAGCCTCAGATGCATTTCGACGTGAAACGGGTTCCGTACATGGCCGGTCCGCCACAGATGATGCAGCAGATGCAGATGCAGCAACAACAAGCACATCCCCAACAGCAGCAGCAACAACAACAACAGAGACCCAATTGTAAGAGAACAAACGACCTGATATCTCATTCGAATTGTTTTCAGCCAACTCTTCGCAATCGCAGGGTCCATCGCCTCCACGGAACGGATCGACTCCTCAACAAAACGGAGTGCATCACGTTCAGAATGCCGAGAATCTGGATCAGCCGCAACAGCAACAGACACCTCATCCACATCAGCAACAGCAGCCGAGGATGATGTTCCAGCAGGCACAATATCAAGGTTTGTTGGATCAAAAGATTAAGCTCTTTTGCGTTTGCTACTTTTTCCAATCAACCTGCTCCAACATAACAAGTCTTATCGTTTTCTTTCAGACATGAACGGTCATTCCCGGATGATGGCCCCTCCTCCAGTGTCCGCACCGGCACCTCTACCCCTGCCTCAAAGTCAAATGACACACATGCCGCAACACGGACTCGACATCCCCTACCTGATCCCAACCTTCCCCCAAGGTGGCCAATCGGACTTCTACCCCCTGAAATACGAGATTGACTTCGAGCAGAACGGAGATCCGTTCGTTCCGCCGAGTTATGCATCGGATATGAAGGGCACCGTCGTCCTGCAGCAGTTATGATCTTGACTCTGATGATTTCTTTTCCTTTCTTCTCCACCTTCTCATTCTGATTGTGACACGTCTCGAATTGTGATATCTGATACTACTATGTTTTTGTGTGTGATTAAAAAGGGAAATTGGTTTTCGACGGCGGATTCTTGTTCAATTTCATCGAGGAAAAGGTTGAGAAAAGACAAAAGTTTCGGAACTTTTGAACTTTTCCTGGGCTTTCTCTCTCTCTCGTTCAGAGAAATTTGATTTGCATGTGATCCACCGTCGAGAATCTCCTTCCCTGCTATACTAATACCCTTTCTCTCTTAAGTACAAGTGCCTTACAAAGATTTATATTATTTATTGTCGTTTTCTTTTTCTTTCCCGCCATTATCAAGTCAATGACGCGTCGGGGGGACCACAAAGTGGAAAAAAGACGGATGATCTAGTTAGGAAGTATTCAAAGTCTTCCCCCGCAACTCGTCAATGACTTCTCCCTCTCGCCTTTTTCCCTATTTATTCGCCCCCTATTGTCCCTTCCCAAAAAAGCATAAAGTACCATAACAATCTGTGATCCTTCGTCTTCCTTTCGAACCCTAACCCCTTCACATGTGAGTATTATCTATTCTAGGAACCGTTTCTTCTCTCCAGCAGCAGTAACTCTCTCTTCAGGGATGATCCTCTCTCTCTTTTCCGTGCAATTCTCCGTTTTGGTTTGGTTCATAATATAGCTACAGTACTCTAGGCCCCGCCCCCTATCTTTTAGTCAAATAGGCCCCCTCTCTCATCCAAAAATTCGTTTCTTTCGCTTTATTATCTCTCACATCCCTTCGGCCTCTCTTTTGTTTTTTATGCACATTTTTTGTGAGTTTTTTTCCAAAAAAATTTCATTCAAAAGTTTATTTCCCGCACTTTTAACAAAAACTTTCAAAAACTTTGTCTCCGAAATTAATAATAATAATACAAATTAATAAGCCAAACACCGTTTTGTGCCTTTCGTCTGCGTCTCTGTGTCTCTCTAATTCTCTCTCTCTCTCTCTTTGTTACTTATCACCTCTTTCGCTCTGTTGTGAACTGAACAAACTGATGTGTAAATATGAAGAACAACACATTTAAAAAACATGGAGGAAGAATTATTGGTACCAAGGGGCAGATTTCGGGGCAATCGGAGAAAGAGGGAGCTCGGAAACTTCAGGAGGATTCAGAGATTTGAAGCTTGCCGAGAGAAAAGAACGATTCGAACTTTAGGGTGTTTGCGGACTAGAGTTGCTCAAAGTAATCTGTAACAAACCTTTTCTGTTCAGAGCCGATTTCGAACGAATGACTTCAACTTCGTTATGTTTCAAACAACCCATCGGAAGTGTACATTTCCGACCGGACTGTATTAGGTTTCTTTAAAAAACAAAAGTCAAAATGATTGTGCCATAGTTCTACTTTACAAGGGAATGTTTTCAGGTCACCAACTTGGAAAATTCTGAAAAAAAGTAGAAAAATCCGATAAATCGCCCTGAGCACGCCAAAAAATTTTGGAGTCCGATGGCCACCCTTGACCTAGTTATGATGGCTGAAAGTGCTTTTCAGTACTGAACTGATTTCACGCGAAAAAATGAAAAATGGATTTTAGCACTGGTTTCTTCAGTACTGAAAAGCACTTTCAGCCATCATAACTCCAAGGGTGGCCATCGGACTCCAAATCTTTTTTGGCGTGCTCAGGGCGATTTATCGGATTTTTCTATACTTTTTTCAGAATTTTCCAAGTTGGTAACCTAAAAACATTTCCTTGTTAGCCACTTTTCGCTCTGAGACCCAGCGGCGGGAATTCAAAAGTTCCGATTCTTGTCCAATGGGCCCCTTAGAAGACAGGGCTTTTTTGCTGGAACCCCGGTCATTCCCCAGTAGTGTCCTATCCACTTGTACATACTCTCCATCCATTCTCACTACATCAACATATTTCAAAGTGAAGTCGATCGGCTCGGCTGCTCCTTCCGTGCTCCGAGCAGCTCATAAATCCATTCGATTCGCTCTCCAACAGGTGTCCCCCCGTTTTCCTCTCATCCCTTCTTTTTTGTTTCTTTTGCATCTTCTCCCTCCCGAAATATGATCCTCATTCTTCACATCTTCTCCATGCTCCTTCCACACTTTCATCTTCTTCTGAATGCCTTCTGAATCCGAATATCGCCACGGGCGGTCTTCCCCGTGGCTCCGCCCCCCGGCTCTCGCCCCGTGAGCTCCCCTATCATCTCGCTTTACACCCTGAAACCGATTCGTCTCGAGTCATTCGATTCCACACTTCATTCTCACTTCCGAGAGACACCGTGTGATAAGCAGAGTCCGGAGAGAAGTGTTCAGTGCACATGTTAGTTTATCATCCGGTCGTTTCTCTCTTATCACTTGCTTATCATGTCTGTCCCTTCCGTATCTACTCCTGCCACTGGACGCGTGCCGCATCTCACCTGTGGGTGGTCCCCAGATCTCTTCAGAACACTGTTATCAGAGCGCAAAACTTTTTGATTCCCGCTTGATACATGATAGCTCCCAGGATGCTGCAAATACTGTATAGCTCCATTTCGATCATTTCGAAACCCAGCCCTCCAGAACATTGGTTCTGCCTCGAGCCATCCAATAAAACAACTTCCAAACAATTTGTCGTTGGAGCGCACTTCCATCCCCCATCAGCAATCGCATCAACTGTTCAGTCCATTTGTCACAGCCCATTATAATCCATCCTTCGCCCCTCTTCGTCTCATCTCCAATTCGCCTAAAGTAATTTGATTCTATTGGCTTGCGCCCTTCTCTCCATTACTTCTTCTTTATAAATACACCTTCTCCCCCTCCCCAAAAAACCACAAAACCCCTCTTTTTCTGCCAACGTAATCCTATCAATTCATACATCTTCCCCCTTCACCAAAAACACGCATTCCCGTTGTTGATGACTTTTTCCGCGCAATACTCATCGCTTAAAATATAATTTGAGTCTTCCAAAGCGAGCTTGTTTTGCGGTCCGGACACGCCGGGTCCATTCAAGTGTCACTTGTAAAGACACAACCACGATTATCGTTTTTGTGTTTGTTCCGGCTAAAAAAGGCCAACTTTTCCTTTTGTTTGGAGAGTTGGAATTGAAAAAACGTTTCTCTCTCACTTTTAGAAGACGTCGCTCATCTGAGTTATAAGTTACGATTTCTTGAAAAATTTGAATCAAGAAATTTTAAAATTATATTTTGAGTTAAAAAAAATTCAAGAAAGGTACCCGGGGAAGAATGTCCAAAAGTCAATTCTCCTTCCCATTCGTTGACGTATCAATTTTCAATGTCCAAGTTAATTACGTTGAGTAGAAAGAGACTCAGAGAGCCCCCAAATTTCAATATAGCATGTTTCTTGTTTCCCCTCCAAACAAGTCCCCGCTTGTTTTCTCCATTCCTGGAGCCTTGAGATTCGTTGCAGACTGCCCTCGACTCTTCGTCTCCGATGCCTTCCTGCGTGACAACGTGACTTGTCTCAATGCGTCTTCCAAATGACACCTTCTCCTTCTTCCCCCTTCTCTTCTTCTTCTTCTTTTTCTTCTTCACGTTTTCTGAAGCCGTCCGGAATACGTGTCCCATCGGATGTACATGCGATGAGTCGACTCAACAGGTATGTGTATCCATTTCAACTTTTTACATGACAAATGGCTGATTGATTGAGTGATTACGAGTGACAACTGATAAGAATTGTAGGTCATATGCGAAGGACAACAAGTTGTCACTCTGCCGGATAGACTGCCTTCTGGATTCGAAGTGCTGATCGTTCGGAACTCGTCGGTCAGGACGATTGAGAAGAATTCGTTCCGAAAGATGGAGAAGCTCGTGCAGATTGAGTTCGAGAACAATGCGAATCTGGGGACAATTGAGAAGTTGGCATTCAAGGGACTCCGCAAGATCAGAGTGATCAAGTTCCTGAGCTGTACGGGTCTCACTGAACTTCAGAAGAACGCTTTCAGCGGGATTCAGAACCAAATGGGACTCAAGATTGTGTTTGAGAAGACACCGATTCACAGGATTGATGCGCACGCCTTCAAGAACGCCCAGAACATTCGGGAGCTGGCCATATCCGGCGAGGAGTTGGCTCTCTCCCGCCACTGCTTCTCCAACATCAACCAACTCGACTTCCTCACCGTCTCCGGCGTCGTGCTCATCGAACCCGAGATCTTCACCAATTCGACTCGATTCCACGTGGTCCACGTCAAGAACTCCCACTTCGACATCCCTCCCAACACATTCAGCTCGTTATCACACACTTCACATGTAAGTCCCCAATGATATCAGGTTGCATCAGTGATCTATTCAGTTGCTGCTCGAGCACAGCCGCATCCCGTCCATTGCTCCCGACGCGTTCTCCGGTTTGACGACGATCCAAGTTATCGAATTACACGCTTGCCAGATCGGAACGATATCAGCAAGGGCTTTTGCAAACGTGGAGAATCTGGGGGAACTGAAGATTCTGAGGAACACCGTGGGCGATCTGGACACTTCTGAGTCGGTTTTGTCGAGGGCGTTGAAGACGAGAATGGAGGAGAACACGTTGGAGTGCAACTGTGGAATGAAATGGATGACGAGTGTCGAGGTGGGTCAATGGGATTCTCTCGAAACCAAGTTCTGATTTCAGGAGATGTCCGACGTGAACTTCTGCAGCACGACCGCCTCGTTCCGATCCATCAGATCTTTCATCAAAGCCAAATGTCTTAACGTGGAATCCAAGAAAAGTCATCTGATGAACCCCACGTCTTCCGCCCATCCCTCTTCCATTCTCCCTGTTCTTGTCATCTTCTTCCTACGGTTCCTCTTCATTTTCTTCTAGTCCTTCTCCGTTTTCTAGCGCCGATCTCTGTCCGAGAGCTTTCCTCGTTCTCTATCATTCTATTCTAGTTCTTTTGTCTGCAACATATCTTCTTGCGGTTTATGTATATATTTCAAACAAATAAACACAAAGTACAGTTTACAACTTTGCCAGAACCGGCGACTTATCCATCATTGCTCCGATCACGTCTTCTATCGTATCGGCCAGCACAACGTCCATTTCTTGACGAATGTCTTCATCCATTTTCAGATATTCTTCTTCGTTTGATTTCGGAAGAACCACTCTTCGGAGACCTTCTCTCTGCGCCGCCAGAACTTTCTCTTTGACTCCACCGATCTGAACTTCCGGATGTTTCCAAGTCACCTCTTCCACTCACCGGCAATACATGTCCAGTCAGTGATATTTCCCCTGTCACTGCTGCATCACTCCTCAACGGAACCCCCATCGCCAGACTGACAAGTGCACAAGCCAATCCAGTTCCAGCCGACGGACCGTCCTTGTTGATGGCCCCCGCCGGCAGATGAACATGCACATCGTTCTCCTTCAACGTCTTCACTCCGAGCCTCTCCGCATTGGCCCCCAACCATCCCTTCGCCACCAGGATACTCTCTTCCAACACCTTCCCCAAGTGTCCCGTCGTCACGATCTTCCCAGTTCCTTCGCTTTTCGATGCTTCTATCGGCATCACTCTTCCTCCATTCGTCGTCACACTCAATCCAAAGCATACTCCAGGTGGCAGAGGTCTCATCTTCTCCACAATCCTCACTCTTTTCATGTGTTTCGACTTGAGAATCGGGTGTATGTCAGCCTCAGAAATCCGAATCGGCAGTTCCATTTCCGGAAGAACATCTGCCCCGGGATCACAATTCAAAGCCTCGGCGAGTCGGAGTGCCACGTGGCGACAGATTGCTCCGACGTTCCGTTCGAGTTGACGGACACCGGCTTCCATTGTGTATTCCTCGACTGAAAGAAAAGAACGCTTGTGAATTCAGAAAAGAAGATCTTACTCATTGCGATGATGGCATTCTTATCAAGAGAGACGTAATCTGGACTGATGCAATGCTTGGAAAGTTGTCGAGAGAGCAGATGATTCTCACAGATCTTCACTTTCTCTTTCAGAGAGTATCCACTCATGTCGATTATCTGAAAAGAACTGTGATCTGGCATCGAGTCCCTACTAACCTCCAACCGATCCCTCAACGCCGGCTCCAACTTTTCGATGTCATTCGCCGTCGCAATAAACATGATCTTCGACGCGTCGAACGGAAGATTCAGGTAATGATCGTGGAACGCCGAGTTCTGCTCGGGATCCAGAAGCTCAAGGAGGGCAGCTGACGGACTTCCCTGGTTTCCAGAGTACAACTTGTCGATTTCATCCAGCAGAAACACTGGATTGTTCGTTTTGCAGTGCTTCAATGCTTCTATTATTCTCCCCGGCATTGCGGCAACATAGGTTCGTCTGTGGCCACGGATGTCAGATTCATCACGAATTCCGCCAAGAGAAATTCTGAAGATTAAGGTTATAGCTGCAATGATTCCCTTCACATGTACCTCTCAAACTTTCTTCCCATCGACTGTGCAATTGCCTTCGCAATACTAGTCTTTCCAATTCCCGGTGGCCCACTAAAGCACAGAATCATTCCCTGCACCGAACTGTTCATCTTGCACACTGCCAGATGCTCCAGCACTCTCTGCTTCACCTCGTCCATGGCTTCGTGAGTGTCTGTGAGGATAGTCCGTGCCTGGAAGACCCCTATCAAAACATTATCTCCCAGTGTCTCCGTACTTTGCTAATCTCGATGTCATCCACTGTTGACGTGTTCCATGGGAGAGCAGCGACCAGTTCTAGCCATCCGATGAGTACATTGTACTCGGATTGCTGAGCATTCAAGCTTTTGAGTCTTTGCAGTTCAGAGAACACTCTATCCTGAATTCAAAATACTTCAGAAGTTTCTAGTCCCTGCCGACTTACCGAAATCTCCTGTGAAAACTCAATGGCATTCAGCTTCTCCTCCAACTGTTCCACTTGTGTCTTTGAATTCGGGATCTTTCTCTTGTTCAACTTCCTCTGTCCCGATGGATGCAAACTATCCGGAACTTTCAACTCAACTGTGTTTTCTTGTCTCTGAAACACATCAACTGTCTCTCTCTTCGCTCTCTAAATCTCTCACTTCTCCATGATCCCTCATGTATTTCTCGCAAATCTCCACTCTCTTCTCTATTTCTTTTGTTCCGAGATACTCCAGAAGTTGCATGAACCCGAGTGTTTTGATCTGTGACACACAAAGATCTGCCAGTTTTCCATAGTCCCTCTCATCAATCAACGTATGAACATCATGCGGAAACGTCTCTGAACTCGAGTTCGAAGCCAGAACTTTGGCTCCTTGGACCAGATTCTCGACGGTTTTGTGCTCCAACTCGACTAAATATTTACAATTACAGAAGACACGCTACTGTCACAAACCTGCACTTCTCGGTTCAACAACCTTCGAAACAACGCATCTCGGCAGCGAGAGTTTGTCAATATTTGCGCGGTGCAGTCCGACAACATCAAGGGAATAGTGGGTTGTTGAGTTGAAAGTCCAACCGAACAACTTCTCGACCAGAGCGATCGTGGCGATCTCGAAGACTTTGTCCGAGGATATCTTGTAGGCAATGGCCACGTAGTTGTTGTCGGTGGAGCCACGGGCGATGTGCTGTTCGATTGTGCGGATGCTGGAAGAATCCGTTCAGAATCATTGCCTTCCGCTTCGGAAAACTCACTTCAACAATGATTTGATGGGGATCTTGAGTCTCGCCCCAGGCAGCAACACTCCACTGGCAACCAGTATCACTGGGAGCTCCATGCTCTCAGACTTCATCTTTTTCGCTTTTCAAATTTCAAAAATACACTCGTCAGGTGAAATGAATTGATAAGGAACAAAGAGAAATATGATGAAAACAAAGACGATGAGACGAGGAGACAGTGTCGTCTTATCAGCAAGAGAGAGAGAGACTACACTGTACTCTGATCATGTTTTGGAGACTACGAATGGAAGTTTTATGGAGTATTCAGAGGACATTCATTTATTCATTCATACAAAAGGGATGTCTAGGAGGGCACCGAGTAGATGTACGGCCATTCATTGTAGTTGTACTCGCACAGCCGTTTCGTATTGTCCATGAACTGTCCGTTCAGCGTCAGACGCTTCGCAGCTCCCTCGATCTCGGCGACTTTGCTTGCCACCAAAGCGACCGATTCATTCGGATTGACTCTGATGCGGTACCACTCACCGCTTGCACTTCTGATTCGAACATCGTTATACTCGTCCTTTTTTATCATCTCCCAGAAGATCGCTGCTTTGACTTTCGGGCCGAACGAGTCGTAATGCTCCTCCAACTCGTACAGTTCTCTGCCGTAGATGCCCCTCATTGTCATGTTCATGTAGTTCTCAAAGTTGAACTTTTCAGCCAGTTTCAATCGTTCGGGTTTCTTGATACTATGAGTAGCCAGCAGGTATTTCTCGACCGCGCATCTTCCTCGAGCCACGTCGAACCGATCCGACAATTCCAGAATATCGGCGATCTTGTCAACTAAAACTGCTCACTTTGATCGAAACTTCGGGATATGCTCTACCTTTGATGTTTGGTTCCTTGGCGTAGCAGATCTGGAGAAGCGCTTCAAATGCATCAGGATCGGCTTCGTTGATGACAATCTTCTCGGCCGTGGACTCTTTGAACGAACCGAAAAGCATCGCACGGAACACAGGCGACGCCCTTGCCAAAGTCTAAAACAAGGTTGCCGTACAGTTGTTTCAGTCACACTCACAGCCTTGTTGATGTGGAACTTGCGGTCTTCAACCTTCAGAATGACATCAGTCCAACCTGCTTCCTCTTTACTGAAGTCCTCGAGAGTGAACTTCTTCAGGCCGAAACTGTACTTGATCTTGACACTGGCCTCCACAACGACTTCTCCTTCCTTCAGAAGCTTCTTCATTTGCTTCTCGACGGAAAACGGCAGATAGAACTCCTGCGACGACTGGAACCACGAGAACTCCTTGTCCGACTCGTTTCCAATCGTCGTCTTCTCCGATCCAGTGAGACAATACGCTTCGACGTCGGCGCGAATTCTCCAGACATCAGCTCCTTGATGTTCTTTGCAGTGAAGTTCAACTTTGTACTTTTTGTTCTTGATGCTCACTCCCACCATCCTGAATAGGAAAGTGAGAATTCCATTGATCTGTGTGTCAACTAACCATGGTACTCCAAAATGTTCTTCGATCTCCGACTTGTACTCTCCGTCGGCAGGTTCCTGGGGCACGACGACTCGGATTTGGAAAGTCTGCTCTCTCTCAGACATGACAAATTTCGAAATGAAGCAGGCAACGAAAGAATGATTGAGATAAGATCACCACGTTATTCGAGTAGACACAAGTTTATTGAAAATATACAAGAGTTCAGTCGGAGAGCACGGTGCAGAACTCGTGCCAATACTCCTCCGAAGCAATGCATTCGAAAATTCGTTTGCGGGGTGACAGGTATTTTCCGTGAACTTTGATACGCTGTCTCTCTGCAGGATTCCCCTCGATCTTCGCGATTCTGTCAGTCACATCACCGACTGTTTCCTCCGGACGGATGTAGATGGAGTAATAAGTACATTTACCGTTGACTTTTCTGACGTTAAACTGGCTTTTTCGGTTTTCCTTCTTCACAGCAGCCAACATCTGCAGCACGATTGTCAGCGTCTTTGACGACAAAGAGTCGATAATCGGTTCGAGAATCTCGAACTGTTCAACAGTTTCGAAAAATCTCAAACGCGCCACGAGAAAATCGTAGAACTCAAACTCGTCGGCCACTTTGATTGCTTCATCGTTGTCCAGCGTTTCCTCGTTTATGCTTATCAGATGCTTCTGGCACAGAACTCTCACATTCGGAACATTGTACTGTTCGGCAAGTTGCAGAATGTCTCGCACATCGTCGACTAGAAAATGTTGACTGTAGGTATACGGATACTGTTGGAAATGTACCTTTGAAGTTGGGAGTTCTGCCATGGCACAACTGGAGGAAGAATTCGAAGATTCTGGGATCAGTGTCGTCCATGATGAGTTCGGGGCACGGAGTGGGTCCGTTGGATGCGGCAACTAGCATGACACGGATGACAGGCGAGGCACGGGACAGCGTCTGAGACAAAAGAGAGTCCTATGAGTATCCCATTGATTTCCAACTCACCGCCTTGTTCACGTGGAACGTCTTCTCTCCAGTCTTCAGAATCAAATCCGTCCATCCCTCCTCTTCTTCGCTGAAATCTTCCAACGTCTCCTGCCGTGTTCCGAACATTGACTTGATCGTGACACGTACTTCAACGACAGCTTCGTTCTCCTCCAGATAGTCCCTCAGACGAGACTCCACGTCGCGCATCACATGGAACGTCGCATACTGATCAACGTCGAACTCGACAGTTTTCTTCGGTCCCACCGGTACTTCTTCATCGCCCAGCAACAGGAAAGCCTGCGCTTTTGCACAGATGCCCCACTCGTAGATTCTGTTCTCATCGTCGTCTTCGTGGCACGTAAGCTCGATATTGGTTTTATTGGATTGCAAGTTCATCTCCAGCAACCTGAATACCAGAAAAGATTGTCAAGTTCTATGATGATTCATTTACCACGGAATACCACAGTGCTCCTGAATTCCCGATTCATAGTCATCATCGTCGGCGTCGCTTGGAATCTCCAGACGGATTTTGAATGTCTTCTCAGCGTTTGTCATTTTCGGTGACATTCTGGATATCTGATCAACAGATGTTGAGAAAAGTGGGAATGAGGAAGAGAGGAATGGATGGAAGGGCAAGTTCACGGGGAAATTAACGAGAGAAAAGGTGAAACTTGAAGGGAATCCAACGTGACACACGTGAACGTGAAGATACAGATGCTATCAGAATCTCTCAACTGAAATTATCACTCGAAAACTTCTCGACGTTGGCAACTCTGGCGGTAAGGATGCTCTGCACAGTTGGTGGTGCTCTCTCCCGAAGAGAGTGGCCGGACTGTGCAGAGCTCTGCACAGTTGGTGCTCTCTCCCAAAGAGAGTGGCCGGACTGTGCAGAGCTCTGCACAGTTGGTGCTCTCTCCCTAAGAGAGTGGCCGGACTGTGCAGAGCTCTGCACAGTTGGTGCTCTCTCCCTAAGAGAGTGGCCGGACTGTTCGAAGCCGACGACGACCAAAACAAAACGGAAGGTATGGGATGAACTCGGAGATCTGAGAAAGAAGATCTCTTCAGAATCGGCGAGGCAATGTATTTCTGGATGGATGTGGGTGGACGATCATCAGATCCCGGACAATAGGTTGGGAAGTGGGCGGGAGCTTGAAATCGATTGGATGAGTTCCGGTTCAGTAGGGATGCGCCGACGGAGGACTCGACAATAATGGATCATAAGGACTTATTTGGGACGCCGAAGGCTTTCCGAGCAGACGGCGCAGTCGGCTCCGAGTGAAAAAACCCAAACCCAGGTGCCGACAAGACAGTGTAGTAAAGAACATAAATCAGAAAGGAACTTTATATCGAGAAACTTGTCATTTTCATAATAAAAGCGGTCTTAATTATATTTCTTGTAGTTGTTCGACCCTCCTTCGGCCAGTTTAGGGATCGAATGGCTTGTTTCGAAAGCTTCGAGGAGGCGAAGCATCGGAAGGTGTGGTCAGCTTTCAAGCCACGAAGAGTGATTTCGCGGATTTGTCCTTTCGGTCCGGAAGTATCATTGTAGACGATTACATCGTCTTTGATGCGAAGGCTGTTCCGGTCTGCACTTCTGATCCACTGCCGTGCGAACCTGAAAACATGAATTTTTTGACTTTCTGTAATTTTAACACTAACGTACTTGTCGTTCACTTGTGGCAAAATTGAGATGTTTTTCGGTAACGACCGAATTTTTTGACTTTCTGTAATTTTAACACTGTCTGTAATCCAATCTGCAGAAGACACTGGTCGCGGACGGATTTGAAGTTGAGTTGGTTGACGATCATCCTATGAAATGAGTTTATGATTTGAAGATATGGTTTCTTTTGTTTACCTTCTCATTTTCACGGTTTTTCTCACTGACAACTGCCGATTTCAGGTGCTCGCAGAGAGCTTCTCCGACTGAACCGGCCAAGGTAAAAGAAGCGAATGTTCGACGTGGAGGGAAGAGAGTCGGCATTCTGGTGACCTTCTTGATGATGATGTCCGATTGGTTGCATCGGATGCTACAAGTTAAGATTCTAAGCTGATTCATAGCTGATTCTCAGACTTACCCCGCTTTGCACACCATCCGTGCGATAAATGGAATGAGTTGAGATCCCTCGAGTGCAGTGTTCAACAGGGTAAAAGTATGCAGTTGTTCCGGCTCCGGCTCCGGCCCCTCTTCCTCTGGGTTCAGCAACTGCTGAGCCATTTGTTGAACAATTCCTATCTTCTCGGTGACATCTAGCAGAACCGCCATCGTAATATCTCCATTGGAGTCCATCTGCTTGACGGCGGAGTTCAGAAGGCATTGCTGCAAGGATATGATGAGAGTTTGATCTTCACAGTCATATTCAGAAGAACCCTTCGAACCCAACTAGAATTCCTACTTACAGACGCTTCTAAACAGCATTTCGCGAACGATGTGGCGAGTTCTTCTGGAATCTCTTGTTGCATCGGACCCTCAAGAAGATCGCCGACTCCTCCGTCACCCGTCATCAGCTGGAACAGAAGGAATATAATTTTTTAGGGTCGCTGATTGTTGTCTCATGGATTCAACTTTTGCGCTCACCTCTTCTCCAGTAATTACGTCGATGTCAATCGCATGTCTGACACATTCGACCACATCTTCTCCTCCATGTCCACCGGCTCCTCCTCCATCGCGGGTTCGAAACTTCTTTTTCGCGATGACTTCTTTGCTCCCGAATTTCTTGAAGAATCCATTGTCCTTGGATCGTGGAACGTTTTGCTTCCATGGAAGCAGTTCTTCGTCCTTCTTCGAAAGAAGATCTTCGGGCTCCGAATCCACGTCCTCCGGGTCCAAGTCTTCGCCATCCGTACTTCTCTTAAAAAATTGTGTTATTGATTGTCCTTTTCGGCACAGACACGTAGCGGGGAAGCAACGTGGCATTTGAGAGACTTTTCTGCCTTCCCTGCGTCTCTTCAAAGACCAGGTTGTGTTTACGCCACGTGTCTCTGCCGAAAAGCCCGATCGCGTTCGAATTTAGAGATTTGAAATATGGAACTAGAGATATTTGGTCGCAAGTGAATTCTTCAAAAAAAGATCAGTACTGCTGAACAAGCAGCTATTCGCTCAATACATGCTTCCGCTGCACATTCTCAGATTCACATTCTCAGAGCGCCACCTTTCGCGACTAAAGTTGACATTGGTTACTTTGAAATGACTCACCGGCTCGTCGAAGTACCGGTTGAATTCAGCAGGATCGACAACACTGCCTGAAGGACACATGTTTACCTCAGATCCCAGGTTCGTTTCGTATCCAATGATCTCAGCTACAGTCGACTTCCCCTTCTTGCTCTTGGTGTCCACAATCTGATCAATCTGTCGCTTTTGACCTGTCCCACTTGACTTCTTCGCCCCATTTAGAAAAGGCATGAATCCAGCAGCCGGTACAACAATAGGAATAACGATTTTTATCAGCAGTTTTCAATCTTTCACTTCCAGCCTGTTCATCCACGTGACTCCCGGTCATGACGGTGTTATAACAACTCACTCTTTTTTACAGGGCTCGGTTCGCTTTCCAGCTGGCTCACGCCGTTTCCCTACCTTCGGCGGTGAACATTGTCGCCTTCGGTTCCGTTTCTTACAACTACCTGTCCGCCGACCGCGACTCCAGAATTCAGTTATTCTGAAGCTGAAGGTGTCCCGCTGAACAGATCCTTTATAAAATTTGCGTGTACTGGAAGGTGATAGAAGCTGACTTCCCGAATCTGGTTTATTAGTTGCTGAGAAACGGCTGCGGAACGACAGACACATATAATTTGTCAATTATAATGTGATACCTCCCGATTGGGGCATCCTCTACTCCATGGAACCTACTGTAGGACTTCAGGTTCATCAGGTTCATTGCTTCATAATCTTTTCATATGTAGAATAAGAGAACAAAATATAAAGAAACAGAGTAGAAGAATAGAAGGAAAGAAGAGGAGCACCGGTCTCTTTGGCGTCCTCTAACCCGACTGTCGACTATGCCGCTCCTCCGTCTCCCTCGATATGAGGGAAGAGAGAACGAGACAGCTAGCCGTGCGTGGGGCGCTGGCTAGACTGTCACAATTACAAGTAAGATCGGAGCCAAGTAAGACGGCAAACGGGCAGAACCTGTTTGAAATCACCTCCCAAAACCATTTTCCACCCACCGAAAGGAATATTGGACTGGGCGATATCACGCAGGAAGTTATCAACGGTTTCGAGGGCAGCTTTTGGCGTCATCGGAGCTTCGTCCAAAAGAAGAAGGTCGATTCCGGCAAGTCGCTTGGCGTCTGCTGAGACGAGGTTGAGGCGAGAGACACGGCACCCTTGCGTCCATTGTAGCTTTTACAACGGTCTCCTGCTCATCGGTAGGCTTGTTTCACATGTCGTCACCGTCTGCTTCGCACTTTGCGTAATCAATTTGTGGTCCCACTGGAAGGATCCGAGTGCACGGGAGGCTGGTAATATGATTGTTCTCTCTTCCTCTCGATGATAATCGGAACGGTGATCAGAGCGGTGAGAATCTGGTGGACGACAATGACAAGCATGCAGATTCCGAAGATCATCATGGTGAAGTCGAGACGGTCCCAGTCGGCCGAAGAGCAAGTCGGCTGGCCGATGGGGCACGAGACGTTCGGAAGGTTGTCGGCGCCGCAGCAGTTGTACTGGAAACCGAGATAAGACGTGTTTGCGATGGAGCACACTTACCCGGAACGTGAATGCAGAGATATCCGGCTGGGCATTCATGTTGTAGGCATCGAAAACGTACTGCTTCACAGTTCTTCTCACTGATTTTCCCTCTACAAATCGGGTTCGGCTGTTTATTTTGTTTTTAAAGTCAGAAATTGGAAAAGAAAAAATATCAAGTTTCAGAACTCAAATCTTTATTCCATATCAATACTTTAAAAAAATTAGCGAGTGGACTTTCCTTTTTCAGATCAGTTTGTCCAGTTAAGAGATCTTAAAGCTTGTTTCGAGACTCGGGAGGCGGCGATGGTTCGGAAGGCGAATTCAGATTTGAGGACACGCAGAGGGATTTGGACGATTTTATCTTCCGAAGCTGACGACCGATCATTGTAAACAATCGCATCGTCTTCGATGCGGAGAGTGTCTCGATCTCCACTTCGAATCCACGGCCGTACGAATCTGAAAACATGAATTTTTTGACTTTCTGCAATTTTGACACTGACAGTAATCCGATCTGCAGGAGACACTGGTCGCGGACGGCCTTGAAGTTGAGTTGGTTCACGATGGAACACTCATCCTATGAAATGAGTTTATGATTTGAAGATATGGTTTCTTTTGTTTACCTTCTCCTGACCACGGTTTTTCTCCTTGACAACCGCCGCTTTCAGATGCTCGTGAAGCGCTTCTCCGACTTGACCGGGCAGTGTGAATGAAGCGAAGTTTCGATCGGGTGGCAAAAATGTCGGCATCTTGGTCACTTTTGTGATCACGACGTCCGATTGGTTGCATCGAATCCTACAAATAAAGATTCTAAGCTGATTCATAGCTGATTCTCAGACTTACCCCGCTTTGCACACCATCCGTGCGATACATGGAATGAGTTGAGATCCCTCGAGTGCAGTGTTCCACAGGGTAAAATGATGCAGTTGTTCCGGCTCCGGCTCCGGCTCCGGCTCCTGTTCCTCCGGATTGAGCAACTGCTGAGCGATTTTTTGAACTATTCCTATCTTCTCGGTGACATCTAGCAGATCCGAAATCGAAATATCTCCATTGGAGTCCAGCTGCTTGACAGCCGAGTTGAGAAGGCTTTGCTGCAAGGAAATGATGAGAGTTTGATCTTCGCAGTCATATTCAGAAGAACCCTTCGAACCCAAATAAAATTCCTACTTACAGACGCTTCTAAACAGCATTTCGCGAACGATGTGGCGAGTTCTTCCGGAATCTCTTGTTTATTCAGATGTCCACTCTCATGTGGTTCCCCCCGACTTCTTCGTCATCGGATCGCTGAAACAGAAGGTATTGACTATATACTTTTTCAGAATCGCCATCGAACGACCACGAGTCATCAGGTCCCGAGTGGATCAGAGTGTCTATTGTCTTGTGGGTTCATCCCCCACTGCTCACCTGGAGATCCGTGATATTATCGTTGTATCTCAAAATCGGAGTGAATAGATTTACGGGACAACGAGATATCTCCGACGAGCGAGCCAAATCAACGTGTAAGGCCACGCAAAAAAGCTTTTTCAACAGAACTGAAGCTCCAGTTTTATCTTTCGCGTGACCTAACACGTTGATTCCATGCGAGACCCGCACTCCGTAAATATACCCACTCCGGTTTTGAGATACAATAGTGTCATTTTCGACTCGAACTCCCACTTGCTTGAGCAGGTCCGTTTTCTGAAACTTGTCATTTGAGTTGTAAAAAAACCTAGACTAGATGCCGGCGAAGCCGGCGGGACAGTCTAGTTGAAAACATGAAAAAATAATAACTTTATTGTTTTCATGGGCCATATGGGACCTTTTTTTATGGGACTT
The DNA here is from genome assembly GCA_900536315.3 of Caenorhabditis becei. Classification (NCBI taxonomy): domain Eukaryota; kingdom Metazoa; phylum Nematoda; class Chromadorea; order Rhabditida; family Rhabditidae; genus Caenorhabditis; species Caenorhabditis becei. The sequence goes on from LR538674.1 coordinate 452,948, forward strand.
TTTTATTTTTATGGGACTTTTTTTCCGGTTGGGACTCCGTTTTTGGGATCTTTTTTCTCTGATGGGACCTTTTTTCCGGTTGGAACCGCTCAACCCGAACAGAGCTAAAACCGTTATAATCATCAGAATGGAACATGCTAATTGGTACCGAAACAGAAGATTCATTTGTAATTAGAACAGAAAACATGCAGAAAGAGTACATTATCGAGAAAGTTCCGAGTGAATCGGCTCCCCAGGCTTCGACAGATCCAGCTCGAACAGCCGCTTGCGCTTCTCCAGAACCTTTCCATCGAACTTGAGACGTTGTCTCTCCATCGGATTCCCCTCGATCTTCGCCACTTTCCGAGCAATCGAAGCGACCGTTTCGGACGGATCGATCTTCAAGTTGTACTGTTCTCCGTGGATGCTCTCGACCGTGATCTTGCTGCGTGCTCTCTTTTTGTCCAGTGCCAGGATCTTCCGGAACAGTGCCGCCCGAACCTTCGGACCGAACGACTCCAAATCCTTTTTCAGCTCCTTCAAGTGACCAACTTCCTTGATGTCTCTCAGCAATTTCATCATGAGATGCTCGAAGTTGTACTGCTCAGCGAGTTTGAACCGTACAGCTCTGTCGACATCATCCGAGACGAGCAAGTGCTTCTCACATCCAGTCTTGACACTTGGCACGTCGTAACGATCGGAGAGCTCCAGAATGTCAGGCACGTCGGCGACTGGAAAAGAGACCTTGTATTCAAAAAAGAGAGAAAGAGAGTAGCAGTTACCTTTGATGCGAGGACTTTTCGAGTGACAGAGTTGAAGAAAAGCTTCGAAGACGTCGGGATCAGCTGCCTCGATGCTGATTTCCTCGGCAGTTGCTTCCTTGAACTGGCCGAAAAACATGGCTTGAAAGACTGGAGAGATACGGGCCAGGGTCTGAAAAAGAGCTGTGTGACTAGGGAAGCTTCTGGAAATGTCACTCACCGCCTTGTTGACGTGGAACTTCCGGGCGCCAACCTTCAGAACTACATCGCTCCATCCGAGCTCCTTCTTGCTAAAGTCCTCCAGCGACTGACTCATGACTCCAAAGATCGACGTGATCTTGACTTGCATTTCCACGACGACATCTTCAAACATCAGATGATCCCTGAGCCGTGTCTCGACTCGATGCGGCAAGTAGAATGTCTCATCGCCCGTCTGGGACCCATACTCAAACTTCTTCTCCTTCCCAACATCCACCGATTCGTCCATTCCCAACACGATCAGTGCCTTTATCTCCGCACAGATTCTCCAGTCATCGGCTCGTCGACAGTTGACGTCTTCTTCCGAACAGAGACAAACAAAAGACGTGTAGTCTTCCAGAAACAAGTCTACATTCCTGAAAAATCGGATTTGATGAAGTTGTAATTAGAAAGGGACTACTCACCACAATGTTCCGAAGTGTTCCTCGGTTTCCGACTTGTACACGCCGTTCGGAGACTTCCGAGGGACAGTGAGACGGATTGTGAACGTCTTTTCTTCAGCAGACATAGGATTACAGCAGGAGAACAGTTGGAACTGCCCGTTCTTACTTTTTAGGTTACACGTTGGCAGAAAACGGACACGTATCCGGCGAGATTGCTCGGTCACGCCTTACTAACTTTTATGTGAGAGACCACGTGGAACAATCAATCTTTTGCAGACAACATTTTATTGAACGAGTATAGACAAAACGGGAGGAAAGCATCAATCAATCAATAACTTTGGATTCGATCTCGTTCCAGCTGCTGATGTTGAATTCGGAGACGAGTCTGCTGCCGTGCATGTCCTTTCCGAAGAGCTGAAGTCTCTGTTTGTACGCCAGGTTTCCCTCGATTATGGCGACTCGGCGAACAAGCGAAGAGACCTTCTCTTCGGCCTCCACTTCCAAGTAGTACTTTTTCTCCCGATCCTTGCTGCAGATCTTCACCTCGTCCCTCTGCCTATTCTCATCCGCCTCCAACATCTTCTCGATCAGAATGCTCTGCGTCTTCGCCGACAGAGCATCGAAGATTCCGTCCAGTTTCTCAAAGTCGCTGACCCTCCATTTCGTTCTCAACATCTTCGCCAGCAGCTCATCGAAGTTGAACTTCTCCGCCATTTGAACGCCTTGCACGAACTCTATTTTACCACAAGACATCAAATGCTGCTCACATCTCTCTCGAACCGTCGACACGCCGTACCGCTCGGCTAGCTCCAGGAGCTTTGGAACGTCGTCAACTGAAAAGTTCGTTGAGTTGATTGATTGAGCGTGACGGTCACCTTTGATGTGGGGCTTCTTCGAGTGACAAAGTTGCAGGAAGAGCTCGAAGACTTCCGAATCGGTGTCAGTGATGATGATCTCCGAAGCAGTTGGTTTGTTGTGGCTGTCGTAGACCATTTCACGGAAGACCAGTGAGAAACGAGCTAGTGTCTGGAGAACAACTTGTTTTTGGAATAGCTGCCAAAGATCTCACCGCTCTGTTGACATGGAACTCTCGCTCTCCGACCTTGATCATCAGATCCGTCCATCCGGGCTCAATCTTCTCAAAGTTCTCCAAACACAAAGTCTTCACTCCAAACACTGACTTGACATTGACACGCAGCTCCACGACGGCGTCCTCCTCCTCCAGATGTTCTCTCAGCTGATCCTCCAAGTCTTCCACCATAAACAACGAAATGCTCTGATTGTACGACGCGAACTCGATCGTCTTCTTCGGGGCCACCGGCACTTCCAATGCTCCCATAAACAAGATCCCTTCCACTTCAGCCCAGACACTTCAGTCATCGGGCTTCTGCGGGACGGTGTCCTCTTCGCAGAACAGATCCACGTGGGGTTCGCCCTCTTCCAGACTAATTTGAGCCATCCTGAAAAGAGATTTTGTGGGTAAATTTGGTGAAGGAACTGACCATGGCACACCGAGATGTGTCTCGTTGGTCTGATAGACACTATCGCCGGATTGTTTCGGCAGGGGAACCCGAATTTTGAAAGTTTTCTCTTCATTCGAACACATGTTTAGATGGTAATTTTAGGATTACAAAAAAGAAATACAGAGAAATAGGTAGAGAGAGCGAGCGAGATAGATGGACGGTACCTAGATGGGCTACGTGGAAGAGGTCAACACGTAGAGCGAAAGCCGCTCGAGATTGAGTCGTCTCCTGACTGTTGTAGAATTCTTTTCAGATGTTTTATTTTACAGACTACACATTTATTTATGGAAAGGCAAACAAGTTCATGACTTTTCGTACTTGACACGCTCCACGGCCACCCAGAACTTCTTGTTGTCCTCCGAACGGAATCCGATGGGTCCCAGCTCGCAGTCGCCGCACATCAGCACCTTCTTCTTGTCGACGGTCTGCCAGCCGACGGTGTCGAAGATCATGTCGTTTTCGGTGTGCCACCACCAACTGATCTTCTCGTAAGTCGGCGGTCCTTTTGCCTGGTGAGTCATCACGCGGAGCTCATATGGCTGGTCTGATAAGCAAAGATAAGCAGGGACACGGATCACTCGGCTCACTGTCAACAGTCATCACGACGTCTTCGGGGAAGATGACGGACTTGCAGCGGCGGCAGACGATCTTGTGCAGGTTGCGGTCGTCCTCATTGATCAAATCGTCTTTGTTAACCTTCTCACATTTTCCATTCACCGGAGTGTTGGGCGGCTGGGGACGAATCGCGAATAATTGAAGTTTCAGTGGCACTTGCATCTGGAGAGAGAAGGCTGTGTGATGACACTGAACTGATTTGTTACCTCTTCTGGATGATACCATGAAATTGGAAATAGAGGGGAGAAGGAAGGGAGAAACGTGGATTGAAGGACTGATAACGATACGATAAGAAATGTGGAAGTTCACGGGGAATAAGAGATCGAGAATCGTCTTCTGAATGTCGGATGACCCAATAACTTTTCGAACCCTGATCTCTTTCCCAATCCTCTGTTTTCACACCCGGAACCATCCAGCGATCAGTGACTCACTTCCGATCATCCTCACCTGCTTCTTCCCCATCTCACCTTCCGTCTCCCCCGTCCAGACAAACAAAACATTTCAAAACTTTGTGTTGTCGAACCCCAATTATTTGTTCTCTCGCGAGAGAGATGCCAAAGTCAAGAAGAGTAACCGAATATAACTGGTAACCGGTCCGAGAGTGATAAGTTTGGCGCTCAGTGCTCGACTCATTCACTCTCCTCTGCGACACGAACAATGTGGTGGCGAGGACTCGTCGCGCTGCTCGTTTCGACTGTTTTACTGGATGCTCAACAGCAGACGAACTATGTGACGGTGAACTGTTCGCAGGGACCCGTGCAGGGAAGGACTGTTGATTTGGGTGAGTATTCTAGAAGCTTCTTCAGAATCCATTTCGAATTTTCCAGGCAACGACCGATCGCAACTATACTCGGGCCAAGCGAACGTGTTCACTGGCATCCCGTACTGCCAACCGCCCGTCGGCAACCTTCGTCTCCAGCCTCCACAGCCCATGAACACCTTCAATACGACACTCCACGATGCCACTTCGTACCGTCCGAAGTGCCCACAACTCAACGCCGGCGCTCCTACGAACGAAGACTGTCTGTATCTCAATATTTACACTCCGCAGGTATCAATCCGACTCGAAGATCAAACAGTAGCGTATTTTCTAGGCTGGCAACACCGGCGCCAACCTCTCCGTTCTCGTGCTCATCGATGGATCCAATGGTTTCTCGAATGGCGGATGCGATCAGAGTCAGGAGAAGGGGATCGTGTCGAATCTGGTGCAGCGACAGATCGTCGTGGTCACCATCCAGTACAGAATCGGAGCTCTCGGCTTCTTCACAACCTACACAAACACTGTCCAGTCGAATCTGGGAATGTTGGACCAGGTACAGGCGATGCGGTGGATCAAGACGGAAATTGTGAACTTCGGAGGAAATCCGAACCAGATTACTGTAGCTGGACAAGACGACGGAGCTTGTGCCGTGTCGGCGCATTGCTTGAGCCCTATGAGCCAAAGTGAGTTGTCACAGAACATTATTTGTCACCATGAAGATCTTTCCAGACCTGTTCAACCAAGCCATCGTCCAGAGCGGTTCCATCTACAGCTGCTACAACCCGACTCCTGCCGTGCCGACCAACCCTTCTGTCCAAACAACAACTCCTCGTCCGATGTATGATCAGCCAAACACTGGCTACGGGAATGCTGGATACCAGAACGGATACGGTTACCAGCCCCAGTCGACCACTCCGACCAGTGCGTACAACTCTGCGAATGCACAATACGACGATCCGAATCAACAGCTCGCCGCGACTCTCTGCAACATTTCTCCGAATCAATGGAACGACGGACAGACTCAGAACATCCAGAATTGTCTGAAGAACTACACCGTCGACTTCTTTGTGAATCAACAGCCCGGGGGAGCGAATGCCACGTGGATGATTGTCAGGGACACTTCATTCCTTCCTGGATCCATTGATTCTTTGAATGGAAATAGACCGAACATCCCGATAATAATCGGAACTGTTCAAGACGAAGATGCTGATTACGCTTTCAAGCTGATTAACACTGGAAAAGGAAGCGATCCGAACAATCTGGACAACTGGATCTTTGACTTCGCCAAGAAGAACAAGTTGAATCAGACGCAGACGAACCAGGTGTCGAACATCATTTCGAACAACTATGGAGTGAGTACTGGAGGAGTGCAGAGGGACCAGCAGCAGTTCAACAATCAGTACCAGAACGGACAGACGAATGGAGGACAAGCGTACCAGAATCAGAATCAGAACCAAGGATCATCCCAGCAGACCAATAATCAATACCAATCAAATCAAGGCCAGCAAACGAACAATCAGTATCAGTACAGCCAAGGACAGCAGGTCAACAATCAGTATCAAGGTCAACAGAACCAGCAGACGAATCAGCAGTTCTTTGGAGGAGTCGTGGCAGGACAGACTACTTATCAGAACAATCAGAATCAGCAAGGGTCGTATTCAGCCAATGGTCAGCAGTACAATCAAGGATCATATCAGAACTCGCAGATCAACAATCAGTACCAGCAGAACCAAGGATCACAGCAGTACAACCAGAATCAGATGACATACGGAGGTCAGCAGTACAGCCAAGGAACCACCTATCAAAGCTCCCAGCAGACCAACAATCAGTACCAGAATCAGCAATCTGGACAGTATGGTCAAACTTCGCAGAATCAGAACACGAATCAGAATCAGCAGTATCAAGGATTCCAGCAGAACAATAATCAGTATCAGAACGGAATGTATGCCAACTCGACCAACAACTACAACGGAGGTATCCTTCGGGATCAGTCATCTGGAGTGCAGACCCTTCCCAGTGGTGTCACTGACTTCTCACAACTCCGAACCATCAGTCAGATCGCTTCGGACCAGTACACATCCCTCACCACAACCCAGATCCAGTCCTACATGCAGAATGGCGACAGACACGTCAGGATCTACCAGTTCACGCATGTCTCGGAAGTCGGAAGGAACACTGTTCCCGACACTGGAGCTAATTGGAAACGTAAGGAGTTAGGAGCTTCATCTATATCTTTTCAACTTTTCAGCAGTCTTCAAGGGCCAGGACATGTTCTTCATCACGATGTCGGAGACCATCTGGACCAATTCGAACTACACTCCACAGGACAGACAAGTCGCCGATCAGATGGGCCAACGGTGGTCGGACTTCGTGAAGACTGGGCAAGTGGCGAACTGGGACACGACGAATCAACAGAACTACAACTACTGCAATCTGAATACACAGGCGACTCAGCAAGCGAACTATGCTCCACAAGCCAGACAGGTGTTCCAGGATCAAGTGAACCCGATCTGTCAAGTGGTGAGTTTGTGATGATTTGATCTGAAAGACTTTGAACCTTTCCAGGCCCAGAACAACTACGCCGTCGCCAACAACCAATCCGTCCCGTTCCCTTCTATTACGTCTTCCGGAACCAACACGATCCAACGAACACCCGGAACGGCACAAGCACAGTACACGAGCGGCGCCAACGGCTCCTCGAACTTCCACATCACATTCCAAGTGAACAGTTTCCCGTTCAACGGTTAATTCCCCCAGTTGCCCTTCATGATTCCTGTATGATATTGTTGATATAATGAACCCTTTTGCTTTACGGTCTTCTCTTTCTGCCCGCACCTTTCGAATCGCTTCCGCACCCCCGATTTTACAGCCGAGTGTGATCGCGGTCAACGGGATACTGTAGAGGGAGAAGTGTTTGGTAGAGTCGCCTTGGTTTTATGGCCGAAGACGTTGACGCCGACAGAATCTGGTTCCCTTTGGAGTCTTTGGATACTGTAGGTGTTGTTCACAACTTGCCCCTTTCCGCCATTCCGATCCCTCATCTTGCTCCTTGTCTTTTCCCAGCCATGTCACACTTTGTCTCAATTTGTTTGCCCTCTCAAAGTGTTTTATGGCCACCCATCCGTGTCGGCTTTTCCTCACACGTGTGCAAAAAAACCGAGGTGTCATCAGAGAGCGGCGCCGACATGCAAACACGGTTAATGAGCCGGCGGCGCGGAGTCCGAAGCGGAAAGAAACACTCGACCCGGCGCGTTTTTATGGACCATTAACTTGTGTGTGCAGGGGACGGTGTGCGGAGCCACGGGCCCTGGCACCAGAGTGTTTTATCGTTTTATCATTGAGAAATTGACGAGCGTTGCAGGGAGTACGGTAGGGCTTGCAGCACACCCTTTTTCGGGAGCTCTTGCAGGTTATCGAAAATTGCGAGAAACTGGATGATAGAAGTTTGAGAATAACGTTGGAGCAGTGCTGCTCGGCCCATCCAAACTTTTGCTCGAATCCTGTTCAGAAATTGACGTTAGAACTCCGTGTTTCTCAACTTTTCGATCAAATTTCCTAGATTGAATCAGTTCCTTCCAATCAGA
>LR538674.1:460837-558342 GCA_900536315.3 Caenorhabditis becei
CCGCTGATTGGTCGCATGTCCCTCTGATCAATCAGCCATCTGCCTTACCGTAACCTTCGGTTTCGTAACCTTCAGAGCCTTCTGTCCCAACCCCTTCCGTATCTGTTTCACAATCTGCCCTCAACCCATAAACTTGCTCTCGGGTGCCGGCATCTGATATCCGCCAGATGTTTTACAGACGTTGCGGTGTCCAAAGGAGCAGATTGTCATCGCCGGCAACGCATTTTATTATGGTTCCGAGATGACACAAAACAAAACAAGATATCACCTGTCTGATTGACTCTTTGCGCAACTCTTTACACCTGTCCGGCCGAGACCATAAAGCCAACGGACAAAGCGTGCCGAAACATAAAAAGTTGCACAAATTGGAGGGAGAGAGACGCAGAGAAGCGTTCATTCCATGCATACCAACAGGCCCCAGGAACTTCCCATAAATCAGCAGTCAATTGAGTCATCGAAAAGACGAAAAGAAACCGCCGAAACGGTCGGATGAATCACACGAAAACACGGAATAAAAGAGTGATAAGAAGGATTCGCCATTTTTGGGAAGGATCGCTAGGTTCCATTTTACAATGTTTTTGTTGTGGTTTGAAATTTTGATAAAATGATAAGGGAGACCACGTTGAGCTTTGAAACTTGCGAAAGGCTCATTCAAAACACAGTTCATTGTCTCGACATTTGAAGTGTTTCCAGTAATTTTCAACTTTCGTTGCGAGACCAATGAAGAGGAAGCATAAAGTTCTGATTTTCCGTAAATCCCCGTCCCCTTCACACGCTTACAGCTTCTCCTCATCTTCTTCTTCTTTCTGACTCTTCCTGATAAAAAAGTCGTAAACGTTGTGTCGGCAATGAGCAGGCGGCGACTTGAAAGAGCTTCCCGGCGGACCATCAGAGCTTTATCATCTCTGATATAATTCTCATTAGTCTCCTCGGAACGAAACATCCACGAGGCAAGAGGTTCATGTCCCAGTTTAACGACTTAATTGAGCACACACACACATGTACGCATTTGTAGGCTCTTATGCAGATGGTTGTGGTCAAGAATAATAGCGACGAGATAAGAAATTGTTAGTGAGGGCACCAGCTGAGCTCGGAAATTGGACAGAATCTTGAACATTTATCTGAAAAATTTGATGGAAGCTCTGTATAGTAACATCAAAGAGACTGGCTGTTACAGTAACCCAGATCCTACAGTATTTGGTAGAAGTTCCGTCTCCGCGAACTTCTCTCGTCATTTCCTGTAAAACCTGCGAGAATCGGTCTGCTCCTGCTGCTCGTCGCCTGCTTATTTTGCCCCCGTCTCGTCGTCAGTTTCTTTCTTCCACTCCACTGATAACTGATAACCAGTGCGGAGTCCTTTTGAGGTTGCCGCCCGAAGGCGAACCAGTTTACAACCTCCCGCGACCATATATCATGCAAACTTCTGTTTGTTTTACCTTTTTCTTCCTCTCTCATTCGGCTCATTACTGCTCTTTTTCAGTTATCGATTTGTTTTGACTCGAATGCTTTCCCGCCCGTTTCCCTGTTGTTGTATTACTTCCCGAGACCCGTGCCGTCCGTCTTCTTGTCATTGTAAGAGGCCACCACTCATTCGTAATCTTAAAATAACATTAACGCCCCGTTTAATGGCCAAATGATAAAAGCGTGGAATCAGAGACGGGGCACGGAAACATGGACACAGTACTGTAACGGACAGGAACTCGATCGGCGCCTAGATCAAAAACAACAGCTTCACAGATTTCCCCGATTCTTCAGGATTCCTGTTTTTCGTAGTAGGAGTTGAATGACTTGAGTTTGACTTGTGAGCCAGAACATGTTTTCCTGATTTCGTGCATTGAGTTCTGAGGTGCTGCAGACCAATTTGAGTTTCACAGTTGTCTTTACAGTAACCCAGCTTGTAGCCGCTACACAAATTATGTGTTCCTGTGAGCATAAAAAGTTTAACTGAAACTTTGATGGAAGTTTCTCAACAGTAACCCAGGTTTCAAAAGACATTCAGAAAACATTTTAGTTTCACATCACTCCATTATCTGTGTGCAGACACCCAGTAGCTGTCAGGAATCCGTCGGCAGCCGCCTAATCCCAAAGAGGGTCATCCGAGTTCAGAACAAGGTGTCGGCTCCTTTCCACCTAATTGTTTGTTGGTGTAATCGATCAACACGTGTTTGGCACATTTGTGTGTCAAATGGATTAGTTAATCCCAGCAGAAAACAGTAGGGAACAACTTCAAAAGAACGGGGGGCATACCGTAATCTTATCGAAGGCCGTTGTCATTTATTCCGCCCATTTTTCAATCGTCGCATGGGTCATCAAAATAAAACAGACGACTTTTTCAGCATTCTTGTCTGTTTTTGGATTTAGTTTTATATCAGGTGGGTTGGGGGTCAGGTTCTCAAGTTACCTCCAAAAAACTCGAAGTAGAAGTTTGAAGTTGTTCCTTCTCAAAAGTTACCACTGAACTAGTACTGTCCGCTCAAAAATTAATCGTGGCAGGATCCACAACAGGCCGAGTGCCATTTCGCAACAAGCTTCCTCTCTCCCAATCCTCCGTCAACCAAAAAAACCGTCCTTTTCCCCGTATTCCTGCCCAATTTGTCTCCTACCTTTCCAAACATTCCCATCACTTTAATGCTCCATAAAAACACAGAATCTCTGCCTCGAAGCCTCCATCAACCCTGAGAACTCACTGGCTCCCAACTCATCAACCCTCTGAAAACCCTCAGCTGCCCTTTGCTCTTCTTGACCCATGACATCATTCCACACATGTTCGTTCCCCGAGACCACCCGTTCCGATGCCCTTTTCCTTTCCTTTTCTTATTCTTTCCATGATTCTGTACCAGGTCCCTCCAGTCTCTTCGACCAGATGTGTACGTGTCCGGAAAGAAGAATATATAAGAAGAATAAGAGAAGAGTGTCTAGTTTTATAGCCCGTCTCCACTCTTGCTCCTCTCATTCCCCCGCTTTTCCATCCTTTTCCACCTACCGTAACCCGTCGAAAAACCATGTTTCCGTGTGGTTTCGCACACTTCACGACACGATCATAAACCCCCTTCTCCATCATATTTCGTGCTCTACAGTACCTCTCCCTCGCTTCTTTGTAACCCAAAAAACGTCTCGGAAAGTCGAATCGTGACCCGAATACGCTGCTGCGCCCGCGCATTTCGTAACCACCGGAATTTAGTGGGCCAAAAAACGGAAAAGTGCCAAATGGGCTTATTCGCGCACTCGCAAGTGATTTATGCCGACTCGGTGGTCGCAGATTTATAGGTTGGGAAGAAGAATAATGAGGCGCGACGAATGAAGTTTGGAGCATTTGGGAGCTCCGCGCAGATGAGAATAAGTGGGTGTTTGATGAGTTGAGAAACTAGGTGACATGTCAGAAAACTATCCTGAGTGAATGAGTAGCTACTAGAAGGCCCTAGGAACAGCTTCTGAAAACTTGCAATTTTTCGAGAAACCCAATCAGTCTCTCCGTTCCCAAGATGCTCTCCCATTCGGTAGTCATATCTATTGATAAGCATAATGGATCACCAGTCATCCGAATCTTTATTACCCAAATGAACCCATCGATCATTGATATGTGCAAAACTAATCAGTCCGTGTCCACCGACTACTTTCCCAACTTTTTTTTTGGAACATTCTTTTTTTTTGTAATCTGACAGCGTTCGTATAGTTTTAGATTGATTTGCATCAGAGTTGAAGTCAATTTTTTCAAGTTTCAAGAAAGTTTGATTAACTTTTTGTTGGTCACTATTTTTGAAAATTTTTCTTCAAAACCGGCGAGTGTTTCAACGAATCCACCTAAATTTTGGTTATTTGATTGTATACTGTAACTGTGGAAAAGTCAGTATGAAAATTTCGATCTGAATTTCTCGAATTTTCTTCGCTTCTTTCCCAGTTTTTCCCAAATTTTCCATTTCCCCGGTCGAGTGCATAATTGACCCATCATGCCACGTGACACCCCTCTCATGCAACAAACCGCCGCCGACTCCCAGGTGTTCCACGTCCTAATCTCGCCCATCTGAAAGAAAACAATTCATCATGAAGGGGGCTCATGCGAGCATATCTGTTTGACACGATCGTGTGCGGCATTCTCACAAAAGAGATACATCTCTGCTGGTACCAAGTTTTTTTATGGACCACAACAAACAGAGGTCCATGTCTCTTCTATCTGCTCTGCCCGTTTTACGATCCGCACACATTCTTTCGGTCGAGCCGCGGCACCGACACAACCAGGGGAGATAAGGGGCTCGGCGGGTCCAGATGAAGAACGCAGAGAGCGTCGAATTTTATTACCGTGATAAGACAGGACAAGGTGTGTGTGTGTATGTACAAGGACATGGTTTGAATGTTTCTGATGGTCCAGTGGTAGGTGGTGGGGAAAGGCATAGACTTTGACGGAAATCTTGAAGCTTAGGACTTGGATCTGAGGTTAGAATCAAACTTCAGATTCGAAGGGCCAGAGTTGGTGAATGAAAACTTGAAGTTACCTTGATATTTCGCAATACCGAAAACACGCGTCGCTTTGTTCTCGTCTCAAAATCAGAGTTACAAGCCCAATCCCAATTGTCAAAAGTTTGACAACTTCTTAAAAATTTCCCCCTCATCATTCGAAGGGGCTGCACGAGGCTGCATTGAATAGTTTCGAAACGTTTTATTCGGAGTTTAGTTATGGATTAGGCGTTAAATCTGTGGATCCTTTGAATTTCTGATTTTTGAAAGCCGAGCTAAATCAGTTGTCAGATCTTTAGATGTGATTCAAAATCTTGAAGATAAAATATGAAGCTTACTCGAAACCTTGAAGCGTGCTCATTTCCCCCCGATTCTCAACCTTCTCACGGAACATTTTGCACTTTGCTGGTCAAGTCTCCCAGTTGTCTCTCCCCGTTTCAGACAGTTTAGGACGTCGTATAATCATAAATTGGAGGGGCTAATGAGTTTTTCTGATGGGGATGCAGATGCTGATAAAAGACGGGTGGAGAAGGAACTTATCAAATTGTCCAATTGGCCTAAAACTGTTTCTAGAAGTTTCTTCTTGTTCGATCGATTGATCAGAAATCAGCTGATAGAAGACAATAAAAATGATAGGAATGACAATTCGATAAGTTCTAATTGAGAACATTTCGGATCATGTGGTTGGAATGATTCAGTTCGACTTGTCAAAAACGCAAAAACACAAGAATCGACTCTTTCGAAGGAGAAAAAGTCGCCGATTCGACCTTTCGAAACGACTAAAATGCGTATTATAGGACACCCAAGAAGGTAATCCGATCGTAAACCCGAACCCGCCGATCCATTCCATCGAACCATCCCCAGGGAGGTCCCGAATGGATCCGATCTGAACGTTCCGAACGACTGCGAGTCTGGAGCGTCGGAGCCGAGGTTTGGGTCAACCAAAAAGTCAAGTTAGAGTTAGAATACGAAATACATGCCCCCTTGTATGAAAAGCCATTGCATGTCTGCGTTTCCGACTCTCTCCAGCCCGTCTCTCCAATTCGTCGCCGACTACGGTACCTTCGGAGGAGGCGGAGCCTCGGCTCTGCCCGCCCTTTCCGCGCTCATCACCTTTCCACTATGTTCTTCCCTGCTGCCCAACGGGGACACTATAGAAAACACCTTTTAATGCCCGTTTATAAACTTTTAAGTGCTCTCTCGCTAATCTTTACGACTCCTCTGAACCCCTTCTCCGAACCCTTTTAACACTTCTCCCCTTCCCGCCCCCTCCGGCTTTTATAGCCCCATATTCCTCTCATTTATGACCCGTTTCGGACCGCCCTCTCAACACACACAAAACTTTATTTTATTATTATTATTGTTATTAATTCACTCTGAAACATTTACGACTTGCCGATTTCTCGCACCGCAAGAAGCCGTTTACGAGCCGTGATTGATTGATTAAGGGGTGGCCCAGCATGGAACAACAAATGCGGGATTTGAGTCAGAGTGACTCTTCCGATTCGTCTGCTTCGCCACCCGAACCCACGTGGCAACCAGGAAATGGGACTGGAACAATCGATACGGGTCTTCATCTGAGGTATGGATCGGGACGTGAGTACAAGTTGACATGACGTGATCAAGGAATTATGAACTTTTATTAATACACTTTATTTCAATAGACTTTGAGTCTCCAGAGCTCTAAAACATTGATAACAAGTACCTGAACAACTGAGTTTTAGAATAGGACTGATAACCTGAAGATCTAGAGAATCCCAATAACTACTGACTGAAATCTAAGAACCTAAAGGCTTCAGGAAAGCTTTGTATAGAGTTCTAACTGATTACGGTTAGATCTATTGATAGCTTCGACGCTTCTGATAGTCCAATAAAAACTCTGATATCTCAAACCATCCCTATTTTCCAGCTCCATGTGGAATTCCTTCCCTTCCCAACTCGGCGCCACCTCCGTTTCGACTCCACTCCAATCCTCCACTTCCAACGTCTTCGACTTCTCCTCGGCCCAAGCTCAAGCCGCCCAAGCCCAACAGTATCAAGCCGTCTACCAGGCCGCCTATTGGCCCTATTCCAGCTATTCGGGCTTCTCGACGTATCAAGGGATGTACGGGATGAGCGACAGTTTCAAAGGTTAGTCATCTGCCTTCTGAATCACGAGCGAAGCACCGGAAGTCGTCATAAATCTTAAATCTCACTGTATCTATCGATGCTGCTGCTTCCACAACTCTTCTGCCCGCCCATCTCCGCATTCCTCGTTATCACTTGTTCGCTTTGATCTCGCCGCCTCCTGTCGCCTGCTCCCATCTGATCAGTGACACTTCCTTTTTCCGGCTTCTGAAGACCATGGTCCAGTCCGTTCCACCGCCCATACACTCCCCCAAATACACAACAATAATAAAATTATTAATTACCGCAGCGACCATAAATTTCGCCCTTCCTCTGCCTGCCTCCCGCGCTACGCCTCGCCACCAATTAGTATCAAATCGATAGGGGGTCAGATGAGGTGCCACGTCATCCAGAGGAGGGGCTACTGTAGAAGATGAAGGATGCGCCCGCTGGTTTTTTCTGTCTCTCTGCGTGTTTTATCTCCCGATCTTCCTCTTCTTTTTCTGTTTCTGATACAGTAATCTGCGGGTGCACTAGCGGCGCCAGCGGCGACCCTTTCAAGTTGTGTGTGTGTGTGTCGTCGTGTATAAACACATGCGACAAAACTGACGACACACTTCTTTTTTGGAAGGGAGGAGAGACTATCGATAACAGGACTTGTGGCACTGACACTTTGTTACAGTTGAAGAGGTGGGGACCAACAGGGTGAAGGTCACAAGCTGACACAACTGAAGTTCAGGGGTTCTAGACGGGTTCTGCAGCATCGGGGACGTCTCGAACACCTCAGAAGACGTTGGAATCAGATTCTAACAGCTAGATAACAAGAAGCTTTCCGGAGAGTTAAAAGATGCTCGGCTGGGTTTAGGACTCTTGGGGCATCTAGAACTGGCAAAAGCTTCTGATCAACTTCTAGAGATGTCAGTTGTCTTGAGAATGCTCCTGAATCATCCCCAACTTCCAAAAGGTCACCTACCGTAATCCTGCAAAGTTCCACAGATCGGCTAATCAGCAGCCCATAAAATAACTCAACATCCCACCTCGTCCACCTGACTTTTCCGCGGCAAGGCTATAACTTCTCCTAGCGTATATCACTCATTCACAAATTGGCTGCCACCGATCCCTTCTCTCTCGATCACTGCGTTTCTCCACTCGCCACATCTCTCATTTTACGACTCCGTGCCTGCTTCGTCGTCGACGCCGTCCCGTATTTGGAGAGAGAGAGACGACTCTTCTGTTGGCGTCGCGACGACTGCTGCGCTAATTTTCGGATTAAAAACAGACGCGAGGGGGACGAAGAGAAGGGGCACAGCCATTTCAATTAGCAGAAGGACAAGTGGATACGGTAGTTAGGGATGAGAGCTGCTGCATAGCAGACACATCGGAGCCATGAGAAGGGATCCAGGTCAACGGGGAGTAGGTCTGAGACATCTTTTAAAGATTTGAGACACTTCAATCAATCAATAGTTTACCTAAAGAAGGGAAACGGGCCACATACACGTATCAAGAAATTCTGAACTTCAGGATTCTATCTGTTTTTCTGTTTTCCATTGATCGAAGATTTGCTGAACGCATTCTGAAGTTGTGCTGTTCTTGCAACATTTCTAATCGATCGACAGTTTCAAAGCTTAGGCTGACAATGTTGAGACAGAAGCTTAGGCATCACTGATTGAACATCCGTTCATCGACTTCTGAAGCATGTTGCTTCTGTTTCGCAACAGATCGCTTCACTGTTTCCCTAGCCGATCTAAGAGCTTCTCCTCCCCAAACTCTGTTCGAACTTCCTCCTCTCCCATCAGCCACCGTAGTCTTGCCAGATGCTACCGCTGCTGCTGATCGGATCCTTTCGGCAAGTTGTTCCAAGTTCAAAGTGGCCGCCTGAAGGCTGCCGTGGCGGAGGTCCCTGTGTCTTGAATTTTACGATGCAGTTTATAGTCGACGGCTGCCACTCGCCTTCCCCTTTCCACCTCTTCTTTTTGATTTTTCGTCGAGATAAGTTACCGTATCTGTTTCGAATTCGAATCTCTGACAATGAGAAACTTTGAATCAATCGATACAAAAAAGAAGAAGTTGAAGAGAGCAAACAGAGCAAACAGACGAGGTTGGGAGGTCTTCTAAACTTCTGATTCATCTGAATCAATAAATCGTAAAAGCTCTGTTTAAACTGTAGAGAGACCTCGTCTTCTGCACGAATATATCATTGTTACCGTAGGGATTAGAAGACCCGGATAACTATAAATTGGCATTAGGTGTGCAAAACATTCACGTAATCGTCGCCCAACACCTGGTATCTGGATCAGAGGACGCTCATAAAACCGGCGTGTGGTTGCGTCGACACACTGCACAAAACAGATGTGCGTGCGAATTTTTAAATGAATTGGAAGAAATACGAAGACACACGACACGGGATCCGGAAATGAACAGCAAGAAATGGGGGAGTGGGAAGTTAGTGGTTGCGTGAGGAGTCGATGGGGTAATTGTTCCGAGTTGATTGGATTCTGGGATGTTTATGGAGGAGCACCATCCGAGAGATCGTCTAGAAGCATCGGAAGGATCAGTTGAACTGGGAGAGCAGAGCTGCGAGTCCCGGGAATCCCCTAGAATCATCAAAGTCCATGATGCTCCTCCATTGCCCTTCTAGACATCTGATGTCCTTGAAAAGTTACTGTAGCCCCTCCAAGTTGCTCCCTAAGCCCCGCCCCTCCACCGTAGTCAGCTCAAGCTTCTCTCGTCTCGTCCAATTAATTAGAGTTGAAAGGGACCGGCATGTGCGTCCCGTCGTCTCCTCCTCCCACTCTTCCCCAAAACACGACCCATTTTACGACTCCAGCAGGCCGGTCCGAAGACACCTGCTCGGTCTGTCATTGCTAATTGCTTCCGTACTTCTTCTCCTCCGAATACTGTATTCTTTCAGATGCCACCCTACCAGCTACTGCTGGAAGCAGTGCCGCCTCCACTCCGACTGCCACCGCATCCTACGACTGGACGACTTCTCAGGTCGGAAAGAAGAAGCGTCAGCCGTACAAGAAGGATCAGATCTCGCGTCTCGAGTACGAGTACTCCTCCAACCCGTACCTCTCGAACAAGCGTCGTCTCGAGCTCTCCAAGACTCTGATGCTCGACGAGAAGCAGATCAAGGTGTGGTTCCAGGTCAGTTCCCCTCTGCTCACATCGACTAAATCCAGGTCTTCTTCCATTTTCAGAATCGTCGGATGAAGGAAAAAAAGATAAAGCAACGCGTCCAGGGACCGTTCCCATGCGGCCAGCCCATAACCCCGTGTTACGACTAGAACCATCCGACCCATCCACGTCTTCGACTGTTCACAGTGTCCCCCACCCGTCTCCTTTTCACTTTTCTAACTTTTTCTATTTGCCATTTCCTCCTTGATTTTCTCATTCTTCTCTGCACAGGGTGCAGTTTGCAAAGATTCTCTCACTTTGCCTACGCTCTTCCACCGGTACTAGACACCGTTCTTCCCCCCGAATTTCCCTTAAATTGTTGCTTTTCATTGACATGACAGGATCGCTTTGTGTGAAGCTTTCGAGATCGGCTTGCATCTTTGAAGCAGCCGGGTGACTGTTGCTGAAGGCTACAGTAGCCCACGACGGTTTCAATGCTTCTTCACGAAAAGCAGTCCCGAAGTATCGATCGAAAGCACCAACCGCCATTCCATGTTCTGTCCTTTCTCTTCCCCTCGAGACCTTCCGTCCGACTCTTGTTCCCGATTGTGGTCCATGACCTCCCTCCATCAACAACTTCCCCAACTTTTCTTTAAAAGATTTCTTCTTCTTGGCAAGGCACCCATAAAGTCGTTCGTTTCTCTCTGTCCACGTGTGTGTGTCACTGTTTTTGTGTCTGTTTCCGTCCTTCAAACCACCCGTCGAATCGAGCAAAGCCACAGAGAAAAGCACCACTTTTGGGCCTTGCCGTACCGTGACTCTAACCCGTTTCCGTTTCATTTCTCTCGTCTCCGCTACCCCAAGACACCCCAAAAATAGTGCTTTTCTTGCAGGCCTTGCCCCCGATCATCCGACACTCGATCCGCCGCGTCGTCATCATCGAATGTAATGATTTCGGTGATGCAGCAGATGATGAACAATCCCAACGTGCCGCCTGTCTTCGTCAAGCGCTCCGACTCTCCAGATGACTCCCCACCCGGCGGGAACGTCTTCAAATCAGAGACATCCCCTCTCGGATTCGTAAAACGCTCCGACTCCCCACCGACTGCATCCTCCTCCGCTGCCGCCATCTCAGCTGCCATGCAGCCCTGTTTCTGGCCCAGTGCCGCACAAATCCAATCGGCGGCAGGATCTTCCGGAACTTCCAGTGGCTCCAGCAGTTCGGCATCCAACAACATCTCCAGAAACCAGGCGGACAATCACTCAGAGCGAGGCTCCGAGACCGCCGCCAGTCCGCAGCTCCCGCCACTCCCAACGAGGTACCAGATACATCCCACTGATCCTCTAGTCCCTTCTTCTTTCAGCAGTGGTATGTCCATGAACGCAGCCGCAGGAATGTATCCATTCAATGCCGGGCGATTCCCGACGACAGCGAACGGATTCGAGATGATGGTCAACAACCCGATGTCTTACTCCGACTTCTACCAGAACAGTCTCGCCGCGTCGACGGCCGGATGGTACTCGTATGGACAGCAGTACCCGTTTGCAGCCAACTATTCCATGCCGAATCTGGATGTGAATTTGAGTGGTGAGTGAAGGAATTCGGGGAAAGAGACAAAGGAACTATTTTCAGACGGCGGTCAACTCGAATGGACGTCTTCGAGTCACTCTATGCGCAAGAAGCGGAAGCCGTACACCAAGGCGCAGACACTTGAACTCGAGAAGGAATTCCTGTACAACACGTACGTCAGCAAGCAGAAACGATGGGAACTCGCGAAATACTTGCATCTGACCGAGAGACAAGTCAAGATTTGGTTCCAGGTGAGTGCAAAAGAGCTTTGCTTCAAATTTCAGATGTCAATTTCAGAACCGACGAATGAAAGACAAGAAGCAGAAGCAGAGAACGTCCGGAGACCCAACGGGGATGTTGATGAACCCCAGCATGGACTAACTTCTTCTCGAACCCTTTTCTAGGTTGAAATTGAAACGAATTCCGAATGTTTTCCGCCGAAATGCCTTTGCTCCCTTGCTCCTCCTAGCTCAATTCTCTATTGCTCCCTCCCACCAATCCTCCGCATTTAATAACTCGTCTACCGGTACAAATGCCCCAAAACACACCAAGTTGGTCTTCGCCGAAACATCATCATGGTTCTTCTTCTTTCTTCAATCAATATCCTTTTCTCTTTTTCTATTGTTCTAAGCCGCAATCAGTGTGTTTTCCCATCTTCTTCGTGTGCTCTTTTCAACTTTTTTTGTGTATCGAAACCAAATAAATTGACAAATTTGACAACGTTCCACTTTCTGGAACAATATCGTTCAGTACGGTCTGACAGAATCTAGAATCTTCAAGGCTTAAGTTCACAAGACTTTGAAACGGAAAAGCATTGAACCCTCAACTTTCGAAATGCATACACATTTCTCTGTGAATCTTTAGCCTCTCTCGCCGGACCAAACACCGCCAGTGACCCCTCTCCCCCTGTCGCCTGGCTACCGACTTGGCAACTCCGCGGGACGGGCGGCTCGGCTCACTTTGCCTCCGCTTTACTACACTATTCGTGGAATATTTTAATTCTTTTCACTATTTCATCATTTATTGACTCTCTTGTTTCGTTTCTACTCCTAACTTTTCAGAATGGGAAAAGGCGACTCGATAGTTGTCGCAGTCAGGGTTCGACCGTTCAATGATCGGGAGAAGAAGCGGAATTGTAAGTTGGTGATAGAGATGCCCGATGAGGAGACGACGGTGATAAGGGATCCGAAGACGAATGAGGAGAAGAGGTTCACGTATGATCACTCTTACTGGAGTCATGATGGATTTGACGAGAAGAAGAACGGATACTTTGAACCGACTGATGCACATTATGCAGATCAGGTCAGCTTTTCTCCTAGAACTCCTTTTTGAAAGCTGTTTTTCAGAAGCGAGTCTTTGAAGATCTAGGTCGAGGAGTCCTTGCTAACGCTTGGGCCGGCTACAACTGTTCTCTATTCGCCTATGGTCAAACTGGAAGTGGGAAAAGTTACTCGATTGTTGGATTCAAGAACAACAAAGGAATAGTTCCGATCGTTTGTGAAGAGCTGTTCAAGCAGATTGCGGAGAGCAAAAAGAAGAATATGCAGTGTGAAGTGTTCGTTTCGATGATGGAGATCTACTGCGAAAAGGTCCGGGACCTTCTGACGACGACGCCCCCGCCGAAAGGAGGACTCAAAGTGAGGGAGCATCCGAAGAATGGATTCTACGTGGAGAATCTGACGACGGTTCCGGTGAACGGATTCAAGGAAATCGAAGCGAAGATTGAGGAAGGAACGAAGAATCGGACGATTGCAGCGACACAGATGAACGCGACGAGTAGTAGGGCTCATACGATATTCAAGATAACATTCAACCAAAAGTCGAGTAAACAGGCGGGAGGAACTTCGATGAAGAAGAGTGAGATCAACTTGGTGGATCTGGCAGGAAGGTTTGGTTCAGAATGGGTCTCGCAACGAAAGTTTTCGGTTTCAGTGAACGTCAATCCGCAGCTGGAACTGAAGGTGATCGTCTCAAAGAAGGAATCGTTATCAATCAGTCACTAACGACTCTGGGAAGAGTTATCAAGGCACTCCACGATTCGCAGAAGGCCAAGGGAAGCAAGAAAACACAGATTCCGTATAGGGATTCTGTGCTGACGTGTCTTTTGAAGAATGCTTTGGGTGGGAACAGTAAGACTATCATGGTACGGAATCTGAGAAGTAAGCAAGTGACTTAATAGGCTTTTCAGATCGCAGCAATATCACCAGCTGATATCAATTACGAGGAGACGTTGTCGACGTTACGGTATGCTAGGTGACCACTGAACTTTCATAAATGAGCTTCTTCAGATTCGCAGATCGAGCGAAATCGATCAAGACAAACGCAGTTGTCAACGAGAATCAGACGGAACGAGCCCTTCGAGAGCTCCGCGAAGAGAATCTTCGACTGCAGAGCCAGATTCAAGGAGGCACTGCTGGAGACGCAAGCAACGAGGAAATAGAGAAGTTGAGAAGGCAACTGGCAGAGAATCAGAAGGAGATGGAGGAAATGGAGAAGAGTTGGCAGCAGAAAATAGCCGAAGAGGCAGCGAAGCATGCGGGAGGAGCCAGTGAGAAGGCAGAGATTGAGGCGAAGAAGAAGAAGATCTGTCACCTGTGGAATCTGAATGAGGATCCCGCACTGACCAACGTGATAGTGCACTTCATCCCGTCGGGGGAGACTGTTGTGGGGAACAAGCCGACGACTTCAGGGAACTTCATCCAGATGAGCGGGTTGTCCATTCTGCCCCAACATGTGATTCTGAGGAACGAGAACAACAACAGTGTATTCTTGACGCCTTGCTCCGAAGATCTCGACATCTTCGTGAATGGAAAACCGGTTCACGGGGAGACTCAGTTGCAGCAGAATGACAGGGTGTTCTTCGGAGGAAACCATCTGTACGTGTTCAATAATCCATCGAAGAAGGGCATCAAAACGGACATTACGTATGATACAGCACAGGCGGAGATCGCACAGAATCATGCAGCAGCACTTGGAAACAGGGCGATCGGAACTGGGTCGAAGAGTGAGTCACAGCCATCTTCTCTCGCTTCTCCTACAGTAACCCTTTCAGGAGACCTCATCCTCGAGGAAGAGCTCATGTCAACGCTCCCTCTCGTCCAACGGGCCAATGCCATGGCTCTCGAGTTGGGGTAGGTCAGGGTGTTTGACCTACTACACTAAATACTTTTGCAGACGAAATGTGAAATTCGAAATCGTGCTGGTGTCACCCGAGATGCGCGGGTTGACTAGTGGGCTTACGGAGGTGACGCCACTTTTTACTTTCGATGACTCGCTTCTTTTCGTTTCAGATCTGGATAAAAGTTCACAACGTGTCAGAGGACACCTACTTCCTCTGGGAAAAGTCTCGGTTCATGAATCGGTACTACGGAATGCAAGAGATGTACGAGGCGAAGCAGGACGGCAGTGAGGAGTGGAACATGCCGAAGGAACGCGATCCGTTCTACGAACCGCCCGACTCGCCCGTCTTCATTGCTTCTTCTGTAGTGTTCCTGCAGAGTCTCGCGTATCTGATTGATGTCGAGGAACAGTTTCCGATTGTTGATCTCTCTGGACAGGAAATGGGACTGCTTACTGTCGGATTGTCTCCTTGCTCCACTACTGG
Source organism: Caenorhabditis becei (assembly GCA_900536315.3). Taxonomy (NCBI): domain Eukaryota; kingdom Metazoa; phylum Nematoda; class Chromadorea; order Rhabditida; family Rhabditidae; genus Caenorhabditis; species Caenorhabditis becei. The sequence continues at coordinate 475,687 of LR538674.1, forward strand.
AAAGGAGTTACGGGGGGAGTACGTGGAGAATCCGAGTCAACTGATCGGGAAAAACATTGCATTCAAAGTGAAGATCATCTCAGCTGTCGGACTCCCGAGACGGATTTTAAAGTCCAACTGCAAGTACAGATTCTTCGGATCGAAGAATACCACGACGACTCCGACAGTGGCAGGGAACACCCCAGCCTACGGACACCAAGAGACATTCCAATTCAAGCCTGTGACGAAGGAAGTTGCCGATTATCTGGCGAACTCTAATCTATATATCACTTTCTATGGAACACAAAGGCCACGGGGCGTGAATAGCAGGAAGAATAGTGCATCGACGATAGGAAGTGGCATCAGAGAAGTACCGAATCGGGCGGTGAGTTCAAATGACTGATTGAATCACCCTGAAACGTTTCCAGAAGCGTGTCGACAAGCTGGTGCAACAAGCCAAGTCCGCCGACAACCGCAACATTTCCGTGAAGGCGCTGGAGACGGTGCTTCGTGACGGAGACGACAACGAGAATCGGTAGGGCTGGTCAGCGAGGCGAGACCCATTCGAAAGTTCCAGAAAAGCGCGCAAACAGTCGATGAAGAAGGCCGGTTCGACGACGACGACCGTCAAAAGTCGCAGTGCGTCATCGAAGAAGAAACCGAAGGCGAAGTGAGAAGATGGACACAAGAGAAAGAGAATTTTTGGATTGATTTGCATAAATAAACTTTTACGGTGAAGACAAACACGCGGATCGGATCTTTTTCTTTCTTTCTATCTGCTGATCTGATTTCGAATCTGACCAGAACTTTCTGTCTGTTTACCCCCCGGTTTCCCCTTCTTTTTTCTTCTTTTTCAAACCTTTTATTGACACTCTCCTGCTGATTTCTCGTACTTGTGAGTCCACGAAAAGTTCAATTATCAGTTGGAAAGAGTGTGAAAAGTCAACACGAGAGGGCCGCCGTGGCTAAATATAAATTGGTGGAAAGACAGAGAAGTTGGCACTCGTTCGCTCGACTCGAGATGATGATTCCGGTTCTTTTGCTGCTCTGCTCATCGATTTTGATCACTGATTCGTATGTTATCGGAGGAGGAACTCAGGTACGTATCGATTGATTCGGGAAAAAAGTTTGGGGGTGATTCGGGAAAAAAGTTTGAGGTCAAGTTGACCTACAGGTGGTCAATCCAAACTTCAAGGTCTCGTTTCTGTAAGCTGTAGATTTGGAAAACTTCTCTTTCTGTGACAAGACACTCATCATCTTCTACTGTCCTTGTAACTCAATTGATATCTCTATTCGTATATCATTTGAGGTACATGGCAGTAGAAGAAGCAAGTGCCGATTGGCGAGGAATACTGGAGTGATACATAGCTCTATGGACACTATCTGATTAGTATGTCTAATTGATATGTATCGAATTTGCATATTGGTCGTGGCATTGTATGTTCACTATAGTTTTGTTCATGCACAGACCTTTTCTGCCTCTCGTCGAGTACCTAACAGAGTCTAAAAAGTATACATCTGACCCATCCACCCCCTCCGCAAAAACCCAAAAAGTGTTGAATTTCACGGGTTTCGAGCAAACAAAGATTCCCACCAATGAAACACGGTGACCTTTGCAGCCCGGCGGTGGCACCTACAACAACCCGAACACGAACAACAACTACAACGGCATCGGCGGAGGAGTGTCTCCAGGAGGCAGCAACGGAGGAGGTGTTCAGAGGGACGAAGGAGGCTACTGCAACAGCAACTATGACTGCCGCTCCGGGCTCTACTGCACTGCTTCTGTGAATGGAGTCAAGATCTGTCTGTCGAGTAGCAATGGAGGCGGCGGAAGTGGGTTCCCGACTGGAAACGGAGGCTGCCAGACTTCTGCGAACTGCGTCTCCGGGAATGTTTGCGTGATCAACAATGGAGTCGGAAACTGTCAGTTGTCCACTGGAGGATACGTCTCCCCGGCCAGACAGGGTATGGTCAGGTACCCGTCCTCGACCGGAATCACTGTTGGATGAAGCACCTCACTCATGTCCTTGTAAATCACTATCACAATGTATATTGTCCGTGTCAATAAATGTTACATGTCCTTCTTTGTGAATCTAGAATCCAGAATCCAGAATCTTCCAAACTCAGAATTCAACGATGACGCCTTCTCGAAAAGCGCTCCGGAACCCGGAAAGATCAACAGTGGGTGTGAAAGAGATGCTGATTGCGATGATGAGTTGGCATGCACCATGTACTTCGGAGAGATGATGTGCAGGGTGGGTTGAGATGCTCCAGGCAGTACGTTTCCCTGATTTCCAGGCTCCCATCAAACCTCTCATTCCACTTCGTTGCGAAACTGATTCCGAGTGTCCTTCGACAGAATATCTTTGTGTTTTTAGCACAGCCATGCAGGACAAAGTTTGTTATAAATATGGAGGTACCTTTTTAGAGTTTGAAATTACAAAGATGTGAATTGAGATGTTGTGACTGATGGTTATGTGATCCCGATCAAGCACAAGTTATCGATGGAAATGAAAAAGTCTACGACTCCAAAGCCTCGGATGATCACAACGACAACACCGAAAGCTCTGGAACCAGAGCTCTTCGCTGAATCCCAAGCTGTTTTTGAAGAGTCTCCAGCATCAGAAACACATCTGCTGACATCTGCACTTCGTAAGTCTCCATGTCACACACGAATCCTTGTTTTCTCATAGAGAAACGCGCCGACAAAGTGTCCAACTCTCCGACACCTCCCGTCTATATGAAGATGATGGAGAGCCCTTCAGAAGACGTGCCAGTGGTCTCCGGGCAACACGACGGAGAAGCTGTGAAGGTGACGAAGGTGGTTGTGAAGGAAGAGAATCAAGGGGAAGTGATGAAGGAACTGGAGGAAGTGAAGAAGTTGGAAGCAGAAGCACACGAGAATGATCCGATTGATCCGATGGCGACGGTTTGCGAATTCGATTATCATGTGAGGAATTGTAGATTTTGTTTGGGAACAATGTTCATTTTCTAGTGTCGAATGGGAGAGAGCTGTTCTGGAAGAGTCCGATTCGTCGATCGAAACGTCACAGTTTGTCGTTATGACATTCTGAAGAAACACAGGCAATGCATCTATCATTCGGACTGTATCTCGGGACAGGTTCCATTTGTTCAAGGATTATAGGATCCTTTCTATTTCCAGCGATGCACCCCCAAAACCAAAGATCTTGCGACTTGCGAGACGGATATTTCCGCCACGATCGGCACGATCCAGTGCTTCTACGACTACGAGTGCTCGGGCGGCGAGAAGTGCACTCTTGTTGACGGAAAGGAGCGCAAGTTCATCTGCCGGCCCTCGCCGACTTCTGATCCACGCATGAACCAACTGTGCACTACGAATGCACAGTGTCCCTTTCAGCAGGTACTTATACTAACTTCAAACGGAAGAGTATCAGTCATATTAGTCATCTATCTTTGGCGAATTGCAAATTAGAATACGTGCAGATTAGTCATGGCTCTCCAACTTGCATGATGTGCATTCCGGAAGTCGGCATGTAGACTTTCTGGTAAATGGAAGGTCTAAGAGATCAGACAGGAATAGCTCATCTGAGCTCTAATTTCTTCCAGATGACGTTGTTCTTGGCGGGAAATTCAAATTTCAAATGTTTGCAGGTGTGCCGTCAGTCGGCCGGTATCTCGATGTGCGTCGACGTGTCCATCTCGAGAAACCCTGCGATGCTCCACGAACGCGTCTGGCGATTCCTGCGCAATTTCATCTTCCGCACACTTTAACGGTCCCGAGTCGTCACTTTACGACTTTTAATTTATCCCCTTTCCCCGTCACTTTCGCCCCATTTCCCCCTGTCCCCTATTCCATTTTTTGTGTGCCAAAACCCATAAAATGGATTGAAATTGAACGAAACAGGAAGAAAGTTGTTATCTTTGTTTGCCGACGGCTCACGACTCCTGGTTCAAAACAAGAAAAACGAAACGAATCGAGAGTTCTCTTCTCGGAGGGGAAGTGTAACGTCGCCCGGAAACCGTGTGTTTATGTACAAACGGGACGTCGGCCGGAACTCGTAAATCAACACGCGGCTAATGGGAAAATGACGAAAAAAGAGACCGCCCGTGTCGGAAGGAGCCGAATAAGTCAGAAGGGGTAACGGCGGTTTTCGAAAGGAGAAGCAGGGGACATGGATACGGTTTCCATGGGGATTCCGGGGGGAAACAAGCAAGGAATCAAGGTTCCGTTTTGAATTCCCGCTTGGATCTCAATGGAGCACAATTGCGAGTTTCGTGACAATCTGAACTTCGATCAGCTCTCGATAGAGCGCACTTGCATTAACCCTCAAAAACGAGACAAAAACAAGGAAACTCATAAAGCGAATTGTCAACTCAAACCACTAAACATTCGAAACACGGCCGAAAAACAAACCAAAAAACAAAGAGAAAGAAGGGTGAAATGAGGTGAACGTCTGGGATGTCCCGAAGCTACCGTAGTCCTCTAACGCATCGGAAATCTTTCCTGAAATCAAATCAAATCAACTTTGGATTCTGGGAAAGAACGATTCTCGGGAACCCGAATGATTAACGACTCCGCATGCCGTCTTGTTGATTTTTGACGGTCCTTCGTGATGATGTCAAAGTGAAACCTTTCGGAAATGCATTCGAATGAATAATGCACTCGTGTCCATCAGCAGCACATCTATTTTCACTATCACAATGTTGTGAAGTTAGCAGAGACCCTCCTCTTTTCTTTTCTTCCGTAATGCTACCGCTTCCTTTTTTCTTTTTCACAAAAATGAATATTTCAAACTGTTCCCCCTTCTTGCCCCTTCGTGACGTCATCTTCCCCTTTCTCTGCGTCTCTCCATAGTTACCATCTCTCTCATCCAACGCCTCCACGTTCGTTCCGTTTGACTCCGCCCCTATTCTGGGCGGAGCCAAGTTGCGGGAAGCTCCGGCCGCATTTCAGCTGCTCACTTTTCGAATCGACGGGCTCCGAAGCATGTCGTTGGCTCAATCCGCTGCTCTTCTCGGCCTTCTCGCCATTGTGATGGTTGTGGTGTCGGCAGAGGAGAAATCACAGTCTCCGTATGATATCGAAGCCCCGATTACGGTGAGTCAGGGGACTGGGAAAGGACACTTTCGTTGCGAGACCAAGGATCACACTAAAAGTTCATATTGTCATTCTAGGCTTGGGCTACTGTATTTTGCAGAGCTCCCTTTCTTACGACAAGAATCCATTGTCAAATTTCACAAGAATAGTTAGAGTTTTACCGATTTACAAGTCTGTTTCAAGAGGAATTCGCTACCGTAATCTACATATCCCAGTTCAAAGTCAAAATATGTCAGCCCTGACTAGAATAGAGCCCAAATAATTCCTCCCGCCCGCCCGCGAATGTTCTTCTGATCCCCGAATCGTCATATCTTCTCACACTCCTTATTCATAATTTGCTAAATCCGAATCATCCGTTTTTCTCCGAAATGTCTCTTGCAAAAACCCTTTTTGATGATGATGTTTATGCACTTGTACATCATCATCATCTAAAAGGTGAGAGACATAAAAAAGTATCGAATTTCCCCGAGTGAAATTCGAGTTCGGGCTGCCGGGGATTCAGATCAGAACCGGGTCAACGTGACTTTTGCAGGCTCTCAAGCGATTCTACTCTTGGGAAGATGCGAAACGGGCGGCTTCGATCGAGTCGGAGGAGGGAATGCGGAGCAAGAGAAAACAGTGAGTTACCGTAGCCCGTCAGTCACATTTCCAATAACAAACTAATCCAATTTGTGCTTGCTCCGAAGGGTTGAAACGAGGCAAACACACAAATTAAAACAAGGCTTTGAGTTATGACTTCCGTCGCATTCGCTGCTTCTTTCAGGTTCTATGCATGGGCCGGCAAACGATCATCGGCACCTGTTCACTATTTCGAAGACGCCGCCGCCGCTGGGCCATCGATGGAGAAGAGGAAACAATTCTACGCATGGGCCGGGAAGTAAAGGAATGGACTCTGGGTTACTGTAGCTGTGGCACTTCTCGATTATCACTCGATCTCTCTTTTTCTCTCTCACACACACACCAATTTTCTCTTGTTTCGATTTCTCACAACTCAATAAAAATGGACTCAGTTAAAAGAAAACACGCAATCACAGAGAGGAAACGAATCAATTCTGAATTCAGTTAAAACTGGAACAGGTTCTGGACGTTGAGCCTAGAGAACGACTCCTTCCGTTCAACTGCCGTTCAAGGCAAATCATTGTTTCAGGTTTCGATTGGTCTTGCCACGAAAACACAAAACGTACTTCCCAGACATTGAATTTTTCTTGCAAAAAACATTGTGAATGCTCGAAAATGCTGGAATTTTCAACCAAAATTCAAAAATTGCTTCCGGTTTTTTTGTTTGAAAAGCAAGAAGAAGCCAAAAAATGTCTAGCTGTTTTTTCTGTTTTTCTCAGTTGAAATGGGTGATTTTCGAAACAGAAAACGGGTAGGAAAAAGGTTGGAAGGTGAATAGAGTTCAACGCTTCTACAGGCCTTATCAGTACAGGGAACCGGTGAGGAATCTGTTCGAAACGGCCGCTTTCGTGGTGAGACCCATTCGTTAATCGTGAACGTGGAGCCATTGAATGATCTTCAGCTAGTCATCACTAACTGATCATCAGGACTTCTTATCTTTTACAGTGTCTCCTGAATTCTCTCATTGAATTCTTCTCCGAAGTACAAATCGATTTCGCTTCTGATCGTCTGAGAATCATCCGATTCTTGCTCACCAACTCTTCAAACTCTCGATTTCTCGAGTGTTTCCTCCTCGAGACACCCTTGTCCCACTTTCTCATAAATCGTGCTCATTGAGCCATGACTCTTTCCCTTCTAAGGGCCCCTCCCAATCCATTTCCTTCACTCCTTGCCACCATGACTACTCCCCCCGACGCCATCGACTTCTACCTGTCCGAAGTCGACGCGCGAATCGCTGAAAAGCGGGCAGAACTCGACGGAGTACTCGAAAAGTCGGAGCAGGTGAAGAGCCATGCGGAAACCATCGAGAACTTCATCGGAAAGTCAGTTTTCTGTTGTTTTTCACTCAAAAACTCGGCATAATTGAGTGAGATTCCCCCGAAAAACTTGCACATCATCGTTTGAATAATTGCGTATTTTGATGGTTTCTCCACTTTTCAGATACGCGAATTTCGAGTCGAGAGTCAAAGAATTTCAGCAGGAAATCGCTGAAATGGACCGATTGATTGCTGAGAAACAGAAGGAAATCGATGAGAATTTGAACTTTTCGAAGAGAGAAGAGTGAGTGAAAGGGAATGGGTCTCGAAGCGAAATGGGACATTTCAGAGTTCAAATGACGAAACTTTTGGAGAAATTGGAGATTGTATCAGAAGAGAGGAAACAAAAGGAGAGAACTTTGCTGAAATTATACGAGGAAGAAGGCAAAACAATGGATTCTTCCGACGAAGAGGAAGATGAAAAGGATGTTGTGAAATCGTAACTGGGGTGCTTTATATGAAGGCAAGCGAATAAAATAATAAAACATAAAAATCTGAAGGCAACTGACTGGAATCAATAAAAATTGAAAGAATAACATCACAGAATCACAAGTGAAATTGAAAGTGAAAGCTAGTGGAATGAAGTGAAATTTTTTGACCAACTGGAAAAATGACTGGAAATTCTGGGGGAGATGCTAAAATACACTAATTACTAATCTGATTGAAATTATTGACTTTTGGCTTTGGCGGCTTCCTCCTCAGCCTTCTTCTTTTCTCTCTGCGCTCTCCACGAGGATCCGTCCAACTTGATGGTCTCCAGCCAGTCGTCACTGACCAACTGATTATCAGGACCTCTTATCATTCCCGAAAGTGCCATCAGTGCTTCGTCGTCCTTCACATCGAATCCTTCTCCGAGGTACATATCGATTTCCGCGCGGACCGCCACGAACTTTCCGTCTCTCGTGAACTCGGAGAATCGGCCGGATCTGTCGTTCAGAATGAATCCGTCTTTGTACTTCTTGATGAATCGCGGGAAGAAAATCTCTCCGGGGTTCCTGCCTCCCGTCGTCTGAACAGTTCCCTTCTCTTTTTTCTCTTCCAAATCCCAGAATATTATTCGTTGCTTCGAAGCCGGATTCATCGGATACTGAGAAATGAAGACGATCAGAGTCTTGTCGTCGAGAGCGCAGATTCTCGAAACCGTTTCGCCGGGGTTCGATGTGAAAATGGGTTCCCATCCGATAGGAGCGTCCAAATGTGTTCTGAAAAAAACAATATTCGTGGGAAGCTCGCTTCGAAAGCTTACGTGAAAATGGCATTCTGGAACTGCTTCTGCTCCATTTGCTTCGCGAAGTACATGTCACCGCTGTCAGTTATCGTCATAGAATTAACTGGAAACTCAGAGTTTTTCATATCGATTTTTGCCGAAACTCACTCAACCCATCGATAAACGACTCGTGAATAAGATCTCCTTCTAGTGAAATCACTTTTAGAATCGTCGTTCTGTCGGACATTTCGGCGTACGTGTGGATTATCTGGAACAGAAAACAATGAGCGCTTGAACTCTCGAAACTTTCAAACCCTGTCTTTATAAGATAACACTTGGGGGAAAGGAGCCATCTTCTTGTAGTATTTCTTCTCTTCGAATAGCGTTTTCAGCGTTTTTCCATGGAACTTGAAGAGGCCGCCTTTAGAAGCTACCTGCAAATTATACGATCTTTTCTTGCTTTCAACATGACGATGTCCATTCTGACAAACCTTACAACAAGAAACTCACCCAAATGTTTTCATCCTGGTCGTAGACAACATTGTATGGAATTCGTGCTCCTCTTGGTTCCAAATGAATCAGCATCTCGTCGAATCGCTGATAATCACTTGTATCCGACGGTGATTCGGTCATTTGATCTGGAACAAAGATCATTTACATGGTATAACACACTAAAATGCAAATATTGACGAATCAAGTGATGCTTCCGCGCGGAAAGAGCGCTTGTCTCGCTAAATCAGGCGTGTCCGGAAACGATGTTTGGTCTCAACGCGTGATTTTCTCGGCCACGGCCACTAGTCCCCGACTGCCGCTTTTGAACACGTTTCCTATCGGGGGCATCTCAATGACAATGTCGGCTGGTTGTTGTGTGTATGCAAATTCGGCCTCGGTTCGCCGGGAAAGTGAGTAGAGAAGAGTATTGCGAAATGGAGGACGGAGGTGGCAAGAGACACGGATGAGTCACTCGTGTGTGCAGTGTTCAGATTAGCACGTTCTCCGGCGTTTCTTGCGGTTTTTATTTGATTTCTCCTCTAGTTTCAACGCGATTTTTCAAAACTCTTCGGTGTCACCTTGAGATTTCTGATTTTCAATTGAATTTCAGGACATGACAGCTTACGGACACATGCCTGGCGAGGCCATCGAATGCCTTTCGATCGCCGTGGAACTGCACAAGCAGGAAGTCATCGATTCAATGGGAAACGTCTCGGTCCGAGTCGGATTCAAAATCGGCGGAGGAATCGATCAGGATCCGACGAGCGCCCCGTACAAGTACCCGGATGCCGGAGTCTACATCACTAATGTGGAGCCGGGATCACCGGCAGAAGTGGCAGGACTTAGAAAGCACGACAAGATTTTGCAAGTGAGTTAAATTTAGCAGATTGGTTATTGTCGCATTTTGGCCTAATGCTTACAAGCTTAAGAGTGTAAATGATACCGAACTGTTGCATTTTGACAATCAAGTCTGACATTTGCAGAAAAGTTGAACAAAACGCGCTGAAAACAGCTGTAAAACCTAGTGAACGCTCACTGAAATTTCAGTCGAAAAAACCAAGAAAAACTGAAAACTGATTGCTCGTCATCTGAAATGCCTTTCCCGCAACTGGTTACTGCACAGTTGCATACCGTAACTTTCAGCTTAATTGATACACTGCAACCTGAAGATTCAGCAAATGCTGGCAGTAAAGACGTCTCCTTGCTCACACAAAAATTAATTGAGAAATCTGAACCGAATGTTTTTCCAGGTCAACGGTGCCGATTTCACAATGATGACTCACGACCGAGCCGTCAAGTTCATCAAGCAGTCGAACGTTCTGCACATGCTCGTCGCCAGAGCCGATCTTCCGCCCGTCAGTCTCCACTAAATCTTGCCATGTCTAACTTATTGTTCTACTTATAACCTGTCGGGTTGAATAAATTACATTTTGATAATGCTCCTGGGAATCGATATTTGTAACACAGAGATGAAAGAATCGATTCAGTGTTGTTTTTGAAAGATCGACACATTGGCTGTAGCCATGGTCAATAATCGGGCCACTGCAACGATCACGTCTCCGCGTTCGCTTGACAAGGTGCACCCTGCGCTACCGAGGACTGCCATTCTAGCATTCCCTTCGAGTCGTCACTCAGGTCTCCTCTCTCTCTCTCTCTCTCTACACACAGGCTTGCCCTGTTCATTCATTTCATTCTCTTCGTTTGTTTCGTTCCTTTTTTTTCAATATCTGAAACCTCTACCTCTATTCGCAATCTATCCTACACTTTATTCAGTTTGGGAAACCACATCTAACTCTTTTGATCTTGACTTCTGTTGCAAACCTTTCACTGAAAACAGGCCTCGCATTTTATTCGCTCTTCTGAATTCCTATCCTCCTATCTCATTTGTTCTCTTTTTCAGATGGCTGGACTTCTGCGTTATTCGATTGAAGAGGTGCTGTACTCGACGAGCCCAGTCGAGAAGAACAGTCCGACGCATGCGGACGAGGCACAAGGAGTGTGCAAGTCGGTTGGAAAGCTTCTCCAGCGGTTTGAGAAGCACAGTCAGGGAGAAGAGTTGGAGATGACTCTGGTGAGTGTGGTGGAGGAGGAGGAGGTCGGATCCCTTCCGAAGCCGCCACTCTCCAGAGTGGAGAAGTCTCCGGGTGGATTCTCGTTCGCAGATTCCACCCGGTTCCAGACGATCATCCAGCCGGATGCTCGTCACTCCAACGGCAAGGATAGTGTGGTGGAGACGCCCATCCTTTGCCGAAAAGAGTCCGGATATGACTCCTTCCGGGTCCGTTGTGATACGGATTCCGGAAGAACGAGTACTCCGGTGACCCCCCGTCGTTTGGCTGACAAGCCAGCCAGCCAGAGACGGCTCTTCGAGTCCCCGGCTCAGCCAATGGAGGAGGTCTCGGCTGAACCGGAGACAAAGGCTTCACAAAAGATCGCCACGATGAGCCCGGGATACCAGATGTACAAGACGATGTGCAAGGAAGACATAAGGGAGACGGAGCGTCTCTTCGAATTTTTGGATTCGGAACCGAGTAGAATGGAGAGCGGAATCTACACTTCTGCTTCGACCTCCCCAGCTTCAGCCCAGCCGGCCCCCGCCACAAGACCCGAGATAGTGACTCCGAAGCGCTCCCAACCGGCCCCATCGAAGACAACTTCAAAACCCCGTTCATCGTCTCTCCAATCGAACTCTTCCGAAGGATCCAGCTGCTCGTCGGGATCGGAGAAGACGTTCTCCCCAAGTGCCCGGAAGGAAGTGTTGGCAGCAAGTGCCAAGTTCTCGAAATGGGATTCAGAGAGTAAGTTCACTTGAGCCCCTTTCTCTCACACAAAATCTATTTTTCAGAGCTCAGAGAAGTCGCTTCCGGAGCAGCCCAATGCCGTCTCAACTTCCTCCTGGCAATCAAGTTCTCCGATCGGACCCCAGAAGTTGTAGCGGTCATCGAGACGTACACACAGTGCGTCATGGGAGCCGGAAACGCTGCGCTGGACTCACTGTGCTTGGCGCTCGTGGAGCTCAACACGGATTTCGACGCCAAGGATCTCACAGAGCACGAGAAGTACGCCGCGTACAAGTTCGCCAAGAAACTCGAGCAGAGCCAGCAGTGAGATCTTCAACTTTTTTGTTCTCTATTACATCTGTTTTGTTCTCTATTACATCTGCTTCTAATCGTTCTCTCTGAATTGTTTTCTGTAAGTCAAAATCAATCATAAAATTATACATGTGTAACTTCATAATCACAAATTCCAATCATCAACTCCCTCATTCAAAAGTTACATCTTCAGCGGGATTCTCTTTTCCAGACCTTCGGAAGCTTCCAGACATTCCGCCCCCGTCCCAGATGATGTCACAGACAAAAAGCACAAAAAGTAATGAATTATCGCTGAACTTTTGCACGCGAAAGCTCAAAATACCCGTGCTCCGACAGCTCCCTCGCCTCCTTCGTTTTTCTATTTGTCGTCGTTTGATGCGGTCCTCTGGGACGCCTTGTTCGGCACATTTTGTTCAACGAAATTCTCTTTTATTTTCTCTCTCGAGCGAAACATAAAGTGTGACTAATACGTGACTAGAGACAGAGAAAATATGGAGGAAAAAGGGGAAAAAACTAGCGATTCTGAAATGTAAAAGCCCGCGCAGGAGGAGAAGAAAGCAAAGATTATGGGACTATTTGTGAGCAATTTGAGCAGGAGCCTCGCTGCCTCTTCGTGGCGAGACCACTGTTGAAGACGACGATTTGGCAGAGGAATTCGAAGAGGAGTAGGTGGAAGTAGACATGGTGGCACATTCGGTGAGCACTGATTCTGGGGCTGAAGAGGGGAAATTTGAGAGATTGGGGATGGGGAAGAGGACTTACATTCGTGATGGACACACGTTTCTTGAGGAACTATTTCGACATGTTCTGTGGATCGACGGAGGTTTCTATCTGCAGAAAAGAAACCATTTGGGTCTCGCAACGAAACTCACCAACTTGCATACGACTGAGAAGACTTGTGGACATTGTGATAGGCGGAAACTGAAAGAGAACAGATTTTAGAGAAGGTAGGTCATGGAAAAGAAGAATATCTTCAACGGAAGAGTGAAAAAACACGAGATGCTCTTCACCGAGCACATCTGATCTCGACAACACAAGTACTCGGAAACTCGGCGCTCATCCACTTGAAGACGTTGTGCACCAGGAAGTGCTCTGCCGCAGCTCTTCGGGCCGCCGCCAAAAAAGTGTTCAGCTGAAACAAGAGCGCGGCGCGAAAAGCAGCGAAATTCTGGTTCTTCAGTTTGTCGAGACTCCCCAGGGGCGAGAAGCGGAGCAAGAGAATGGGTGCTCTTGTTGGGAGAAGTGACAGATGACGGAATGTAATGAACTTGGAAAAGGAACAAGGTGTCGGATGGGCGAGGAAGGCGAAAAACAGAAAACATGGCAAGACGTCGGGAGGAGGGAAAACTGAGAAGACGACGTCTTCTGATTTGTGTTTCTAATTGGGACGGACGCCGCCCGTTTTATTAGATTTCTGATGGCGAGCACGAGGTCGGCCGTCGGTCAACATCTCTTCGTCTTTCTTTCTCAACGAAAACATTTTAATGTGATCATGGAATCCAGAAGAATCTGCGATTCGGAGGAGGAGGACACGTCAGCGTTTCTTACATTCAATTCGAAAACAACGCAATTCAATCTCAAAAAAACTTTATTCATCTTGATTCTCTATCACTTTTTGGGTCCGTCGAGGATCTGCGACAGTTGGTTCAGGTCCTTCAGCATCTCGCCGCGACGTTCGTTCTCATTCCGACAGTGCGCCAGTCGGACACTCGCAACCTTCAGCATGTGTCTCATGTTTGACTCCATCGCCAACGGAACCGAATCCTCGTAGACCCAGCGACGGATGCGGCAGTCGTCCTTGACGTACCTGGAAGATTCAGATAGGTTCATGGATCTGGAAGCTAAACTTACTGTGTCATGAAGAATTTGTGCGACGGGTAGGACACGCTCTTGCGTCCCACGGACGGCTCGTCGTCTTCCGCAGCGTCGTCCGCCGGCTTCTTCTCCTCGGGCTTCGTCTCTTTCGGAGATTGGGCCACAGCTGGTTCCTGAGAGAAACTCTTCGAGTCGCCGACCGGTGGAGCCAGGCCTGATGGAGCAGTGACCATTTGCTCGGTTTGAGTGGCCGATGTGAGTGATGGCGTGGTGGGTGTCTGGGCGGGCTGAGGAGCAAGAGTGGGCTCATTGGATCCGGAACGAAGTGGAGCTGCTGGAGCAGTGGGTGGAATGGGCGCCTGTCTCTTTGGACTTGGCACCTTCTTCGCTGGATCCTGCGTCTTCTGAGCGCCCTTCTTCTGCGAGATCTGAGCCTTTGCGGCCTTCGCAGCAGCAATCTCCTTGGCGGATTTCTTCGCAGACTTCTGCGACTTCGGGTCCGATTTGCCCACGGCCGGCACCTTCCTGACTGGTCTCTTCTTCGCTCCGGAACGCTTCTTCGACGTGCGCTTCACCTTGCGTTTGCTGGAGCAGCACGAGAAGAAGCCGCCCTTCTTCTTGTCGGCTTTTCCGGTTTTGCGAGTCTTCGACTTGGACGACTTTGGCGTTTTCGGTTTCGCCGGCTTGGTCGACTTAGGCGTCTTGGCGGTCTTGGTGGTCTTGGACTTGTTCGAGGCGTCCGTTGTGGATCTTTTCGGCGATGCCGTCGTTTTCTGAAGATTCGGAGTGTTCAGAAGCCCTGCTGAATCGGGGGATTACCTTCGCAACAGCGGTGCTCATGATTGATTCGGCGCTGAAGAGAGACTGATTCGAGTAGTCGAGTCGATTGCAAAATGAGTTCCGAGTAGTGGAATCCGATGATAAGAACTGATTGGAGGGCAGTGGGGATGTGGGGTGACACGTGAAATGGAGCGAGGACGGGTTAGGGTCACGTGAAAACAAACAGAGATGCAACAAACTTTATCAAAAAACATGCAGGTTATCAGTCGACATCCAGAATAGACTTCATCTCCCGGTCGACGATTCTCATCGTATAGGCCTTCTTCTGTCCAGTGTTCTCACTTTCCAGCACAACATCATACGTTCCCTTGCCCAAACTTGTCTCGAATTGAACCAATGGATAGGTCTTCAGATGGTTGTTCAGCTCTTGGAAATGGAAGGCGCTGAGCTTACCAAGTGGCTTGTTTTTGATGTGGAGACTGGAAAAGTCTGATAGATAAGAATGAGATAACCGGGGGATTACCTGATATCATCAGCAACTCCCTTTGCCAGAATTGCCAACGTCTCTCCGGAATGTTTCTTATTTGTAGGCAGCACAATCTCTCCGTTCTTCGATGGCAGCACGGCGTCACCCATCTTCATTGTCTTGTTGTCGTACATCAGAACCTTCACGATTTCAATGTCTCCAGAATACAAATCATCAGGAGGGGCGATGAGAATGGAGATGGGCTCCGAGAGTGGCTTCTCGACAGATTGGAGAGTCACATTGAATGATAACTCCTTTCCAGATGGATCGACGGGAGATAAACGGATCGATATGTTGGAGTTTCCGAGTTCTTGTGGCAGCATCTCAATGATGATGTACTCATAGCCACTTCCATTCAAATGTCTCGTGTAGTTCATGTTCTCCGAATCACTGTCGACAGAGACACTGTACTCTCCATTGACCCTGGTGTAGATCATGAAGACAACAGTCTCGTTTTGATGCACTCTCCAGTCCGTAACTGGGCTCACGACCTCCCAAGTTCCATTTTCAACCCTCTGAACATTCACAACATCCATTGCACTCGATGGTTTCCGTTCTTCGCCTTCCGCTTCAGGACAAAGTGGAGGTGGCTTATTGAATACAGTGACTCCCATCATCTTCTTGATCATCTTGAGATCCTTCCTCCAAGATTCTTGTTTCACAGTCTTCTCCGAACCGACAAGAAGCTTCAGAACAACGTCATGAGAGACGTTCTTGGCAGTGTTAGAAATGGCGAATCGGAAGAAGTCGTGGTGGGTCTGCTTTTTAGAGCAGGCGTAGCCAACTGAAAACAGGAAGTCAAAGCAATCCGATCTTTGCAAAGAACCCACCATTGTATCTCATTGACACGTATCCGAATCCATCCGCAACAACACTAGGATTTGTGATGTTTGGCTGAAGGATCGAACAGTCATCTACGTTGCTGACAGTAAGATTTCCCCGTCCTTGAAGCACGAATATCAGTTGTCCGACTTCCCGTTGCTCCAGAGGAATCACATCTGAACTCATCTTTCCATATCGCGAACATTTCTCTAATTCCCACCTTCCAATCCATAAACCTTCGCTTTTCCAGTTTCCTTCTCAATCTTGATCACCTTATCCACAAACAACTCTTCTTTTCCAATCTCTTGACACTTTTCAATCGGAGGAAGCATGTCAGGATCTTCAGTTGTAGATCGAGGTTGTACTGTAGAGAATGATCCATTGGCCCATGGAGTCGTGTTAGGAGACATGCTTCTTGGGGCAAAAGTGAACAGGGTATGGTCTGCATTCTGGATGTTTGTAGTGTGTCGAGTTGGTGAATCAGATGGGGCCCTGGTGCTGGGTTCCGTCAGAAGGGGCGTAGTTGGTCTAGGAGTAGTCGTCATGGTAGTCGAAGTTCTCTCCGTTGTTCGCTCTGTCGTGGTGGGCGGAGTAGTAGTCGGCGTAGTCAGCTTAGTGGTAGCTACAGTTGTGGTTGGTTTCGGAGTAGTCCTCGTAGTTGTAGTTGAAGGTGTGGTAGTTGTAGTTGTAGTAGTGGTAGTTGGCTTAGTGGTCGTAGTGGGAGTTGTAGTAGTGGTAGTTGTAGGAGTAGTTGTAGTCGTAGTTGGTTTGGGAGTAGTCGTAGTAGTTGTAGTAGTCGTGGTAGTCGTAGTTGGCTTAGGGGTAGTCGTCGTGGTTGTAGGAGTAGTTGTCGTTGTTGGAGTCGTTGTAGTCGTTGTTGGTTTAGGAGTAGTCGTAGTAGTTGTAGTTGTGGTGGTAGTTGTTGTAGGTTCCTCAGTTCTCAAAACCCACTCCCCAGTCAGAGTTTTTGGCGGCTCATAGTCACCCACAAAATTTTCACAACGCATCACTGTAGTTGTTGGAGGCTCTGAAATAACCTAATGATCAAAAGAGTCCCGTGACCTCCTTACTGGTGGGAGCTGGTGTAGGACGTGGTGTAGGACGTGGTGTAGGAGCTGGTGTAGGACGTGGTGTAGGAGGTGGTGGTGGAGGTGGTCTCGGAGCTGCAACTGGCGGGGATCCGCGGATCCGGTAAGAATAATGGCCAGTGATTTTTTGTGGTGGTTCGTAGTTTTGGTGCCACGTCCGATGTAAACAGGGATTGTGTTGGAAATTGGGATCTTGCCAATATGGGCGTTGCCAGTTGGGGTGAGCCGATATGGATGAGAAGAGGAGAAGAAGACCCAAGAGAGGAGGCATCTTGGGACAGAATGACAGGGAATGCGAGCTGCGGTTCATGAGGACACTGATTCGATTAGCTTCTCCCATCCGCACACCCCCGCAATACCGTATTCGATGGGAAAGAAGAGTAAGGACACTTTATTACGTCAAAACCAACAACTGAAGATCAAGATTCTGCCAACGAAACGAACACATGAATCAATGCGAAAAAGTCTCGACAACTCCGAACTACAGTAACGGCCCAAATTTGAAGAGGAAGTTGGTAGAGGAAGCAGAAGATGAGCAAGCAGTTGAGGGGTGTGAAGGTGAGTGGGCCGGTGCTGGCGAGAGACCAGATGCTGAAGATGAGGAAGGCGAGGTTGACGACGAACGAGAAGAAGCAGAAGAAGTAGTGGATGCGCAGCGTTGTTTTGTCGAAGTTGACGAGTGCGCGAGCTGTGGCCACGGCGATGATGAACAGGAACTGAAAAGGGAGGTGAGAACAATGGAGGGACTGGATGTAAAGAAGGTTATGGGTCTCAGCACGACTTTGTAAGATCAAAAACTCACAATATCATAAACCGCAATCGCATAATAGAACAGCTGATGTGCAAACCATCCGTTGAACGTCTTCGGGAACGGCTCCCACAACACGAACTTCTTCCGGAACATGGCTTCGAATATGCAGAGAGCAGTGGCCACCACGTAGCACAGTTCAAAAACCACCACTGTAGTGCACCCGCCACGAACCAGACATGACGATAAGCAACAGAGGGGTTCAAGTTCCAGATGACGGGATTGGACTCTGGAAATAGTAATGGGGGTAAATGGGCCGTGAATGAGTGGGTGACTGACTTTGTGTGGATAGGGGCCACTTTGTTGGCTTTCATTCGGTTTCTGAAGAGACGAATCTTCTGGTACTGATGGTTGACTGCCTCGCCGGCCTTCTCGAAGTACTTGCTGATGTTCCAGTACATTACACGAAGAGGACTGGGCGCTTGGTCTGGAAGAAGCTCATTGAAGAGAAGTTGCGGATTTCGAAACATGAAAAAGTGACCGGAGTCATAGTAAAACTCACCTAGGGCTGGCTCCATGTGCTCCCACTACTATCGGTTTCTGCGTAGCCCACTCGGCAGACACTTCCGGCCCCCCACTACTCCCCGTTTCTCCTCACCTGCCGAACTCTTCTTGCTCGAATTCTCTCCGCGTGGCTCCTTGACTTTCGGAACTTTCATGGCTCGTTTCCCATTCGGTGCGCTCGTCGGGCACACTTGGTTGATCTGAGGAAATGGGTAAACGGGGAATAACACGTGTGACTCACCTTCCGAGGCTGCCCCGTTTGAGCCTGTCCGGTGCCGTTCGGACTCTTCTTCGGAGCCGTTGTCTTTTCGGGTGGCACCCAGTACTCGACCATGTTCTGATCGGGTTTGTGACGCGGACGACGGAACTCTTGGTCTGCGAAATAACGACGGTTCTCCTGGAAAATTCGAAAGTAATGAGAATGGAGTGGACCAAAATGAGGATATAGGTACAGAAGAAACAGTAAAGGTTTCGGTTGCAGACATGCCAACATTTACGTGCAGTTGTTAGTTTGGTTTGCAGATTATAACTGACATTCCTGATCCTTCCCGAACTATTCCAGTTACAGAAAGATCGGGTGACCGAGTTGTGGGCCAGTCCATGATCAGTGATAACACAGTTATATCATTAACACGTCTGTCCAGTCCATTCTCCCATTCCCATTCCATCAACATGCAGAACTCTTTCCGATCCTCTCCACCTCATTCTGCTCAGCGCTCGGAGCCACTCCAGTGAACAGCTGGACTGTCGCCAGATTTCGTAACAACTTCAGGTTGTTCTGTCGGATGGCCTACAGTAATCAATGCCCCGATGAGATCTTTGTGGGACCCCCAACCTAGACGACGTACCTTCTCGAATTCATTCATCATCTTTGCAGAATGAACAGGAATTCAGAATAGGAAAGGAATAAGGTTCTAGGAATCGAGGCTCTGGCTCTTGCTCCGGCTTCGAGTTCAGAGACTCCGAGCTCAGATTCAGGTTTAGTTTCGCGAATGTGGCGTGGCGGTTCCTCTGGAGCGAGTCTAATTCCCGGTGAAACGGGGCGGCAAGCCACTTTGAGCCGGAAAAAACTGCTCGGCGAAGAGGAGAAAAAGAGGAAGAAACCGCGGAAAAAGGAGAGGAAACGAAAACGGAAAAGAAAGGTGAAAAGGTAATTGTGGGAGAGAAGAAGTCGACGTTTCTGACAAATGAGCGGATCCGGCAGGAAGAGTTGAATAGAAAACCGACAAACATCGCAACAATTTGAAGATGTGGGGGTCGAAAAACTTGAAGATGCGCAAGAAGTTATCCCCATCTGACACAAGAACCCTCAATTCGCGAAAAAAAAAACAGTTTTAACCAGTTTTTTTCTTTGTAACACTGTTTGTCTGTTGAAGGTTTTTTGAGGAATCTTTTAGCAGATCATCATAGATTTCTGGCAGTTCTTGAGAAAGTAAAACACAACCTCGTATGAGCCTTGAAGCTTCTGTTTATGATAAAAGTTTTCATTGAGAACAACTCAAAAGTTCTGACACACACACGAACATCGCAACAGACAAGAAAGCTTAAAACTCTTCTCCCAGACGTTCAAAAAGGAAAAGCGAGTTGATCTAACAGAGTTAACATTCCTTCCAAGAATGGGACAATGGGCGGTCCATTGAATGAAAAATTGGAGAATAACAAACAAGAAAGAGTGCATTCTGGAACACGGAACAGGAAATTGGATGGCAATTAGGCTGGTGTTTATGAGAAAGTTTACCAATTCAGGGTGTCTGGGAGATTTTAGTTCCGGCTTTTCTGTATCAGAGCCAGCAGAAAGTCGTTGCGAGACCCATCGAGAAACAGTTCACAACCACAAAGAACACACCATTTGGGATCAGGAAAACCAAGAAAAGTGACACAAAACGAGCACAAAATGGGTCCAGACACAAACTCCGACTAAAAGTAACTAGTTGCAGAACATTCATCTGCTCCGCAGGGGTCCTTCTTTTTTGTGCCGAAAGTGGTCACTACGCCTCCTTTGTTCCTAAAGTTCACTGCCGCCTACTCACCGTATACACGATCTCAGCACTCGGAGACACGGATCGTCGCGGAGTTGAATGCGATTCTTCATGGTCCAGTATGAATATCGACCATCTCCGTTCTATTTCAGGTGACGACAACTCCATGCTGGAATGGCAAATAAGAGGTGCGGGTGGCAAGATTTCTCACTTTTCCGCTTCGAATCACTTCTTGTGTGTTGTGTTGCTTTTCGAATTAGCCGCGTATTCTTATAATGTTACGTCATGTGTGAGCTTTGTACTTTTGGTTTTTCTTCAAGGTTTTTTTAGTGTAATTCCCGAAATTCCGACAGAACCTGCAAAAAATTGCTGAAAAACTGTTGTGGCCGAAGTCCTGTGGCCGTGATATTACACCGTGTACTTCTCGTGGAAAACGCAGATAACTATTTTTTCTCCTCGTTTTTCTTGTCTTCTTTGTTCTTTCCACCGGTTAATCATGGAAATTCGGCGGAATCGCGATGAAATTATCGAGCAGTTTCCTCGGCCCAAATTTTATTTGGCTCCAATGGTCAGGTACTCAAAGTAAGTCGTTCAACCCGCTCTCAAAGATATTTCTAGTTTCACAGACTCGCATTTCGTCAACTCGTCAGGCTATACGATGTCGACGTGTGCTTCACTCCGATGATCTACGCGAAAAACTTCATCGAGTCAGAAAAGTGCAGAAACAGTGAGCTGGCAGTGTGTGAAGGTGAGAATTACCGATTTTCCCTAAATTCTGAGTAACTATTTCAGGAGACTCCCCGTTAATTGTACAGTTTGCAACCGACGATCCGTTTGTGTTAGCAGAAGCTGCAGAAATGGTGTACAAGTGAGTTTTATCCGAGTAGCTGTTCAAAAAACCTTCTGCTCAGGTGCTCCACCGGCGTCGACCTGAATTGTGGCTGTCCAAAGCATGATGTTCGATCAAAAGGATTTGGAAGTGCTCTTCTGAGCAAGCCGGAGCTTCTTGCAGACATGGTCAAGCAGACAAGAGCACGAGTTCCTGATCCTGAATTCAGTGTTTCTTTGAAAATTCGAGTAAATCAAGATATTCAGAGGACAGTGGATTTGTGCAAGAAGGTTAGTTTTTCAAACGATTTTATTTCAAAACAGATTACTTTTCAGGCAGAAGCAGCAGGAGTGACCCATCTAACTGTTCACGGTCGGACACCGTCCCAGAGAGCAGAACCGATCGATGTGGAAGCGATTCGGATAGTGAAAGAGTCCGTCAACGTTCCGATCATTGCAAACGGAGGAATCACGACGAGGGAAGAAGCTTTGGAACTCGCTCGGCAGACAGGAGTCGATGGGATCATGGCGGCGAACGGACTGCTCGACAACCCGGCACTCTTCGCAGGATACGAGTACACACCGAAAGATTGTGTGGAGAACTTCGTAAGTCTCCAGTTCCCAATCATCCGTCATCAGATTCTATTCAGATGCGTCTGTCCCGCGAGCACGGCCTCGACTGGCTGCTCTACCACCAGCACCTGCAATACATGCTCCGCCCCGTGCTCTCCGCCCAGCAACGACGAGTCTTCAACGAACTCAACGGCCGTCTCGCCATTGACCACTTTCTGAATACACTCCTTCACGGGTGACTTGTTCCGGTTTCTCCCTTCTTGTTCCCAGTTGTTGACTTATGATATTTTGTTGTTGTTGAAAACTTTATGTAATTGTAAAACCTGCAGATTAATTTGTCATAATCATCCTGAAAGAAGCGATATATAAAGCACTCAAGGTGAAGTGTCTATGAGATTATTGCTTGAGGAGGACACGAGCCAATGCCCGGAAATCAGTTGCCTCGTTGAGTTTCTTGGCAATTCCAGCTGGCGGTTTGAAGCCTGGAGAACGGATTGACTTCGAGGTCGGAGGCTGTGCATTGAATCGTGACGGCGGCACGGGACCTCGTCGGCCAACTGAAATTAGAGAAATTGGTCTAAAGAACGCCAGAGACTACCTCTACCCGAATTGCGAGTCATCGGGCGGAACAGTGGACGACGCGGCGATCTGAATATTCTATGCTCTGAACCTATTATCATCTCCAACTTTCTTACGTTCTCGGCTGAAACTGCGCGTCTAGAATCGCAACGGAGAGGAGAAGAATCAGAAGAAGGTTGAAGGCGTTCATGCTGAAAAGTGAGTGGAAAATCAAGAAGAGAACGAATTATATATTTATTACAATATGGGATTATACAAAGTCGCGGGAGGCAAGGATTGAGTTGTAAATTTTTGATTTTCGGCTTTAGGACAAGTTCAGGTTCAAGTGTACTTAGAGGGAACTTGTTTGATAAACAATCCAAACTTTTGGGTTCATTCATGGGAGATTTTGATGAAAACGAAAAGTGTTCAGGTACCGAACGATCAAAACGTCTTTCTCTGCTAACAGTCATCTCTTCGGAAACAGTTTGGCGTATGGTTTTTTCGCGGAAATGATGACCACCAGAAGAACCCAGAAATTGACGGAAGGCGGGCAATTAGTGCCTTTCTTCTCGTTGCCTTCTCTCTCGATTCTTCCATTTTGATTCGTTCCGAACCCCCTTCCTTCTTTTGGGTTTTGAAGGTCAGCTTGAGGAGAAGATGGAATCGACAATTCAAGTCAACTGACGAAAAAGAACCGAATGGACGGAAGCTCTGTCGGTGTGAAAATGTTCGGAAGGGGAGACTAATCGAATCAGCCCTTGACGACCACTTTGGAACTTTAAACTTTGATAAAAGTGTCTTCAAAAGTGTTTGTTTGGTTACAGATGGAATGTTCCCTTCGGGAAAGATAATACGGTTTTTGCGGTCAATCACTTTTTTTGTTTTTGGGTTATCGAGAAAAGGAAGTATCAGAAAAACAGCGACGTATTCGGCCTTCTCGACAACTGACCGACTGAATGACCTTTCGATTCGAAGAGATCTATTAGTTCAAGTGGCGGTTTGATACAAGTGATGAGTTGATGACCGTGGTTTTTGGTGTTTTCTAGACGAGTGACGTGGAAAAAGTGTGATAACTCGAACAATGTATGTTCATCTCCTGGAAACAATTTTATTCGGGGCGGCAGTCAGAGAGTTAGGTTTAACGGCGGCCTGCATCCAAACGAACTACGAAAGCATCCAATTGTTTCTTAGCTTCTTCATCCATCTTCTGAAATGTAAACCCATCTTCTCTTCTCCTATTGTTCCTTACTTTGTAAACTCTTTTGAAGATGTCATTATGCTTTCTGTATACATCACCACACGTTATAATGTTGTTATAAGAAGTCTGCGGTCTGCTGAAAACAATCGAACCTTGCTCCATCACAGGTTCGTATCGAGGAGACGGGAAATCGTAGAGAAGGTAGCTGGAAAAAGTGAGTGATTGGTCCGAGAAGAAGTTCTACTCACGGCATGGCTACGTTTAGGAAGTCGTACTTGAAGATGTTCTTGGTGCTGATTCCTTTGACCAATGTCACATATTGACTTCTCTGAAACGCATCGTATGCTTCACACAAAAATGATTCCCACATCATTCCCAAATAATTCGAGGTTCATCCTCTTGACGGGTTCGCAGAGCCTTCCGTGAAACAAGTCTTTCAAATCGTCGAAAGCCGTCAGTTCAGTCGAGATTCTGAAGGGCACGTAGACTCTTCCGACTTGTGAATGCATGTTCCCCGTGTACAGAATCTCAACGTCTTCGATCTTCACTATGACGCTGAAGTAAACACTCGAAAAGTTGTTCTTCTCAATGTTTCACTCACTTGCACATCTTCAAAAATTTAGAAATCTCCGAGGCGTAACCTTCAAAGGATGGCATCCGGGCCATGTTGATGAATGCAAAGTCGCCAGATGCCTTGGAACGATCGCCGAATCGAACTTGCTGCTTGAATGTGGCCGGTCCGTGTCGGTACTCTCTGGGTTCCTCGACCCTTCTTCTTTTTGATTCCAACGGTTCTGATTCGTCAAGAATCTCTCCCGGTTCCAATTCCGACGATCTCTTCCATTGCCTTTTATCCATCACAACTACTTCCGATCCGACCTCATCATGGGTCCTCATCAGATTGCTGATGACATTGTCGAGGGACTCGGTGTTCCGTTTCCGCTTCATGACTTCCTTGAATCTTCCGTTGCCCTCTTCAGAATCCGCTTCGGTGACGACGGCATGAACGGATTGTATGATGGTGATAAGGGATAACAGGTTCTCTGCGATGATCCTGGTGCGATCTGAATCACCTCTCCAACTGAAAGTGCAGAATCTATTGAGACAGTATTTACATGAATCATGTATCAATTGTTTTTGGTGTTTTCTGGATTACGGTGTTCAGATGCATTAGCTATAACAACGGTGTTCGGAAATCTACGTGGCAGGTCGGGAATTCAGGAGTATCAGGTGTGTGAGAAAGGATGCGTCATTTGAATTTGGCTTCCAAGGGGTATCAGATGATCGTTCCACTCACTTCGACATTCGGAAAGACATCTGTATTCAAGTATTAAAATACTTCTGTAAAGCTCTGCAACAGGAGTCAAATAATTCAAATCTAACAACAGAACTGTTGGTTGGTTGTTCGATTCGTCCAGGTACACTATTTTATATTCAGCGGGGCTCGATCGTTAACTAAAAAGAAGAGTTTTATCGCTTTTGCGATGTCAAATAACACAGATACGTGTTGCAGGAACGGTTCAAAAAGTAGCTGGGTTTTTATGACGTAAGGATCATACGGTGCTTTTTCTTTTGACTAGTTTGTGAACAATTATTGCAGGGCTTCAGCCGTCGCCGTAGCTGAAAACTGGTTGATGCCCCTAAGCTGAAAACTGGTTGATGCCTCGGACCAGAGTGAGGTGTCGCGATGTCTGGGATAGAATTGTCTATGAAGGATAAAGGATAAAGCTGAATGATACTAACATCGTCTCCAAATATATCCAGAAGGAACGGATCATATCAATCTCACCGACACAATCCCAGATACTCTGAAATCTTCTTGGCTTGCATATGCTTCTCTTGGATGTTCTCAAAGTTTAAGGAACCGTATAGTTATCCCGAGTATAGACTACTGTATAGTCTTCTGCTTCCGAATCCTGATTCTTAATCTGCTTATTGTTAAGCATGCTTTGGGACGATTACATGAGTTTAGAATTAGATTGGGCGATCTTCTCCAGTGTTCATGTCTTTGCTTCACTGGAAAGCCAGGAAACGACCGGGATTTCGTTTTAGAGGTACTGGAACTAGAGCGAAACTGGGACTTCTGCTGACACCGGATGGCTAAAAATACAAGCTTACAGCTACCTTTCTACAGTAACCCACCACCACATTCGTCCATCAGTCATCCCCATTTCCGAAATTTTCTCTGCCACGTTCTCCTGCACTTTCAGAAGTTTCCAATCAATTTCATCAACTATTTCTCATTTTTTCTCCAATTTCATCGTCTTTTGGAATGATTCATCTCCTTGACCATTCACAACTACCGAATGCACATTCTGAATCATCGTCAGCGAGAGAAGAGATTGTTCAATTGCTATGGCCCGATTGATACTTCCTCTGTATGTTTTTTATTGAATTGTGATTGATAAAAGTTCAGAGCTGGGGTTGCCATGCGGGCAAGAAGACATCTCTTAGGTCAGGGAAGCAAGAATTATGAGATTTCAAGCGACTTTTTCAATGTTTTATTCGTGGCAGATAACTCAGAATGTTTATGTTCGTCTTTCAACAAAGAATTCCCAGAGTTTATATTTTCTTTATCTCAGGATGAAGCCTCAAATTGGCCAAGTTGGCCAAGAAAAGTTCAGAAATGTCAATGATGCATCCGCGCTCCACTAAACACGGGCGCGGCGGCACTTTTGAAACTCACTCGATCGAGAATTCTCGACGTTTTTTTTTCAGCTTTTCTCTAATTTTCTCTCGTTTTTAAGCTTTTTCCACTGCTGTTTTAGTTTTCTCCACTGTTTTTCTGTAAAAATTCAAGTGCATAATTACAAATGACAACACTTTGCATTTATTTTTAGGTAAAAAGCTATTCAGAAAACTTTTGTATCTTTTCTCGATTTGCACTGAATCACGTTTTTTTGCAATATCACAGTAAACAATTGTTCTCTTTCAAATCGTAAACATTTCGTGCCGAATGACAATTCTGCCCTAAAACATAAAAACTTGGGGAATTTTTTCGCAGAAATTGATAAACATCTAGGCAAAGATCGTCTTTTTCCTTTTTTCCCCGCAGTTTTTGCCAACGGTCCATCGTGGCGTGTGTAGTGAATTGTAGTGACTCTCTTCTTCCCATAAAAAGTAATATTCTGTGAGGAGAGTCCCAAACAAGCCCATCATTCTCTGTGTTGTGTGCATTCTCTGTCCACCACCATTGCAAATCTTTCATTTCGCCCTCGTGCTCTTCGGCCGGCTCCACGTGCTTCATCTTGTCCCAGTTCTCGTTGTTTCGTTGTTGTTGTCGTCTTCTCCGTGTTGAAATGTTTCGTCGAGTGTGCAGCAGCCCCTTCCCGCCCCTGGACTCCTCCTCCCTTTCTGTCAGTCCCCTTCCCGCTCAGTGTTCTCTTATCGTCTGTCTGTTTGTCCAGTTCTTTCTCGCTATCAATCTTTAGTTCTTTTGGCAGTTTGTGGCAAAATGAGTTGACTCTGTGGCATTTCGTGTTTTGTTGATTCTGATAAGCCTAGTGATAATGAGCTCGGTTTAGAGCCAAGGTTCCCCGAAAGGAAGTGTGATTCAGAAACCTTTCTGAAAGCGTACATGTGGAAACCCCAGAAAATCACAATGTTGACAAAGGCTTAGTTCCTGAGTCGTGAAGTTCGAAATGCTGATTGGCACAGTTTATCAGTTTCCCATTTTCCAACTGAAACGTCAGCTCTGAAACTGATCACTTCACAGTTTTCACAGCCGCTTTCCGTTTCTCGGTCACTTTTGAAAATAGAAATCCGACATGTTTCTACTGTGAAACGTTGCATTATACCTGCCAAAAACTCCCTGAAACTCCCCGCCCGAGACCTTTCATTTTGCTCGTTTCTCTCACCCGTTCTCTTATCACCAACATTTTTCATTGCAGGATGCTCCGTTCAGCCCTCCGTGCCACTTCCCAGGTCCGCAGCGCCTCGGGAGTTCCCGCTGGTCTCTCGAACCTAAAACCCCAGTACACTGGTGTAAGTTTCCTTCGTTTTCGAAAAAAGATGACAATCTAGCGATCCATTCTGTGGTTCTGTGTAGTTCACCTTGAAATTTTCTGCAAGAAAGTATTCAATTCCGCGCAAGAACATGTCACAAAGTAACTGATCTCTTTGACCGTGGGTTCTGTTTTTCCGAACCGGCCACACGTGCTTCCAACGCTTCTCTGTCACATTTTGGTGCCTCGGCGCTCTTTCGAAGCCACAATGTCTCGATGTACTGGTGGAGTGGAACGTGACCAGTGCACAGAGTACGATCAGCCGAACCGAAATGATGATAAAACAGAGAAAGATAGGGGCCGACCGAGAGAAGCTGATATGATCGCGGCAACGTGGTCGGTCGCCTCGAAATGAACAATGAACTCGACAAACAAACTGATGAAAATGAACGATGGACTCGATCCAAATGGACTTTCTTTCAGATCTTCATCAACAACGAGTTCGTGCCGGCCAAGTCTGGAAAGACGTTCGAGACAGTCAACCCATCCAACGGAAAGGTCCTTGCACAGGTCGCCGAGGGAGACAAGGCCGATGTGGACATTGCCGTGCGTGCTGCTCAGAAGGCCTTCCAGGTCGGAAGCGAGTGGAGACGGTTGGATGCTTCGCAGAGAGGAGTCCTCCTGAACAGACTCGCCGATCTCATGGAGAGAGACCGTGTCATCCTTGCTTCGCTCGAGTCGCTCGACAACGGAAAGCCGTACGCCATCGCCTATAACGCCGATGTTTCGCTTTCCATCAAAACTCTTCGGTAAGCCTCATATCCGGTCCCAACATTCAGCTCATTCTATTTCAGCTACTACGCCGGATGGGCCGACAAGAACCACGGAAAGACGATCCCAATCGAGGGAGACTACTTCACGTACACTCGCCACGAGCCAGTGGGAGTCTGCGGACAGATCATCCCATGGAACTTCCCACTGCTCATGCAGGCCTGGAAGCTCGGACCAGCCCTTGCCATGGGAAACACCGTCGTGATGAAGGTCGCCGAACAGACCCCACTCAGTGCTCTCCACGTGGCCGCTCTCACCAAGGAAGCCGGATTCCCGGACGGAGTCGTCAACGTCATCCCGGGATACGGACACACTGCCGGACAGGCCATCTCTTCGCACATGGACGTCGACAAGGTCGCTTTCACCGGATCCACTGAAGTCGGAAGACTCGTCATGAAGGCTGCCGCCGAGTCGAACGTGAAGAAGGTGACCCTGGAGCTCGGAGGAAAGTCGCCGAACATCATCTTCGCCGACGCCAACATCGAAGAGTCGGTCAACCAGGCCAACCACGGACTCTTCTTCAATCAGGGACAGTGCTGCTGTGCCGGATCGAGAACCTTCGTCGAGGGCAAGATCTATGACGAGTTCGTCGCCAGATCGAAGGCTATTGCCGAGAAGGCCGTCATTGGAGATCCGTTCGACCTGAAGACCACCCAGGGACCACAAGTCGACGGAAAGCAGGTCGAGACTATCCTCAAGTACATCGCCGCCGGAAAGAAGGAAGGAGCCCAGCTGGTGACAGGAGGAGCCAAGCACGGAGACCAAGGACACTTCGTCAAGCCGACCATCTTCGCCAACGTCAAGGATCAGATGACCATTGCCCAGGAGGAGATCTTCGGTCCAGTGATGAGCATCATCCGTTTCGACACTATGGAGGAACTCGTCGAGAAGGCCAACAACACGATCTACGGACTCGCCGCCGGAGTCATGACCAAGGACATTGACAAGGCCCTGCACATCGCCAACACCACCAGAGCTGGATCCATCTGGGTCAACTGCTACGATGTGTTCGATGCCGCCGCACCATTCGGAGGATTCAAGCAATCTGGTAAGCAGGAATGAGCATCTGACGCATTGAAAGTGTTTGTTTTTCAGGAATCGGCCGCGAACTTGGAGAATACGGACTGGAAGCCTACACCGAAGTGAAGACCGTCACCATCAAAGTTCCACAGAAGAACTCGTAAATATTCTGTAACCCTCTCCCCGAAATGTCCAAATGTATTCACTGATCAGTTGTGTAAGATGTCCGGTCCTAATTTTAATTTTTATTGCTTTCCCACTGTTATTTGCTCTAATTTCCTTCAAAAAACAATAAAATTCCCGAAAACATTATACGTGATATGAAGACAAAGAGGTTTGATAAAGAATCTCGAGTGAGTTTTGTTTGTTTATTTCCAACCTTTTCCACATTGAAAAATCGTCAAAAAGCTGCCGCAGAATCAAGATGGAAACGAGAAAAGTGCAACGAGTAGAGAAAGAACCGGTTACACGCGGAGGGAATCAGAACGGATCGAAGATAAAGACGGCGAGGAAGAAGTAGTGATAAGCAGTGATAACGGGACATATCAGTGATAACTCAGGCCTGCGAAACGACTTCTGGAGGTGAACACGAAGATAAAAAGCCGGACGAAGAGATCGTGGAATGTGCTGGCACACATCGGATCCGGCGGATTCGGAGACGTCTACAAAGTGAACGACGACGGAAAACCGAGCTTTGTGAGCAAATGCGCTCCAATGAGAACCTTTGCAGTTGAGCGAACTTGCATCTTTCAGGAATGTGCCATGAAAACCGAACTTCACGGAGCACAACCACGTCGGCTCAACATCGAAAAGAGCATTTTGAAGGAGATCGACGAGTACACGACGACTCACAAAAAGGCCCGACACTTCTGCGAACTCATCGATTCCGGACAGACGGCCGAGTTTGCCGTGGGTTACTGTACTTCGGTGGGGCTCATTTGCATCGGTTTCAGTGGATTGCCATGACTCTGATCGGTCCGTCTCTGGACAATGTGCGTCGGATGCTCAACAGACAGTTCTCGAAGAGTTGCGTTGTCAGTATGGCTCTGCAGATTTTGGATGTTAGTTCTCGGTAGAGCGCATTTACAACTCTGCTTAATTTTAGGCTGTCGAAGTGATGCACGAAGTCGGTTTCATCCACAGAGACCTCAAACCTGGAAACATTTGTACTGGTGTTCCCCCAGGCGATGACAATATTCTCTATGTTCTCGACTTTGGAATCAGCAGACGGATCTTCAAGAGTGGGAAGTGTCGAGAACTCAGAGTAGGTCATCAGTTATCAGTGACAAGAATCATACCAAATTTCGCAAAAAATTTGGAACGCTTCACGAATTTGCGTGTCATCCTTGCGCAGGGGCCATGCTAATCTTCTCTGTATTGTTCCAATTTTAGTATATGTTCTCGGAAGAACAAAACTGGCCGAATACGAGGTCGCTTATATAAGGGGGACTAGATACGCAGCTGACATCTCACGGGTTCCGCCGCTCTCTGTGTTTTCTGTGTGGAGGGGGCGGAGTCTAGTTGGCGGGGAGGGTGGCGAGAGTGTGTGCAACGAGTATTTATGCATTCAGAACAAGCGAGAGCGAGTCCCTTTCTACGGAACTCGTAAATTCTGCAATCGTGCGTGTCATTTGGAAAAGGATCAGGGACGGAAGGATGACATGGAGACGTACGTGTACACGATCCTCGACTTGTTCCACAACGAGAAAGGCCTTCCGTGGAGCAAGGATCTCCAGGTGCCGAAGAAGATCATTGAGAAGAAGAAGGCGTTGTTTGCGAATCCGGCGAAAGAACTGGATCCTGTGATTCCGATGCAAATCGGAAAGATCATAACCTACCTGGGAACCCTGAGATTCCAGGATCCGGTAGATTACAAGATGATCGAGGCTGATATCAGATCGATAAGAAAAGACAGAAACTCAGAGTCGAGTGATGAAACGATGGATTGGACTGGAAAGTTGGAGAATCTTCTGATTGAAGCGAAGAAGAATCCGAAGAAGTTGGAGCCGCCGAAGGGAGAAGAGACTATGATGCTCGAGAGGATGCAGAAGAACAGACGGGGGAAGTGAGCGAAATTCTGGAGAAACCGGGGGAAACTTGTATTTCCAGAGAAATGACATCGGGAGCCAAGTCCTCCCTGAACGACACTTCCAGAACCATGACCAGAGAAGGAGAGGGTTCCGAGGGACTACCGGCGACGGAAGGCGCTCTGAACACGGCTGGAGCATCTGCTGGACCCGTCTCTGATGTCCCGGCCAAGACCAAAAAACCGGTGAAAGTGGACAAGAAGAAGAGCAGAAGCAAAGTTTGAACTCTCGAATCTCGACGATATCCGGTTTTTGGTCACTAACTCCTTTTATAATAAACCTATTCTGCTCAAATTTTGTGTGGTGCTTATTTAGACAACTATTGACCCCTGTGTGAATTTTCAGATGATTGCGACCATTTTGAGCCGGTTTTGGGAGCTCCCGACACGGCTAAACTTTAAAGGCGCATGCCTTTCCGGCGGCGGGTCTCGCCACGAAGACGGCCTCTCCTTTGTATCTCTCGCTCTTCACAGTTTGCACGTGCGATTTTTTCGATTTTCTGGATATCTTGTTGAATTTTCTTGTAATTTTTTATATCCATCCGATAGTTCAGACCATTCTGAAAACAATGAGCTGTTAAACTTTGTCATATGCCCAAAATTTATCGATTTCCAAGCTGTTAAAGTTGGAACTCTGATTTTCCGCGAAAATCCAATATTTCATTATTTTTATCAGAAGTTGTAGATTTTCCTGTCTCAAATTTCGTAAAAATAACTATTTTCTGTGAATTCCATGCTTCAAAAATCTGTTTACAACGAAAATATGCACTTTCCAGTCAGTCGCGTGATGTTTTCCTCGCCTTTTCCCCCATCTTCAATCCGATCGCCTTTGTTCTTTCGTTACGCTGTTTTTCACCTTTTCTAAACTTCAATTCTGTTTTAACTGCTCAAAACATTAATTATTCCCAGTTGCAGGTATAAAACATGAACCGCCTCGCACAGCCAGCCACCCGCTCGGTCGTCAAGACTTTCCAGCGCAAGTCGTCCGGATCGTTCTACGGATCCAACAACGTCGACGGATTCAAGGAGTCCTACACCACCCCACTCAAGCAGTCGCAAAGTAAGTATTTCGTAGTCTATCAGTCGCATCGTTTCTGTTTTCCAGACACCAGTGAGACATGGAAGAAGATCTTCTACATTGCCTCGATCCCATGCTTGGCTCTTACCATGTATGCCGCTTTCAGTGACCACAAGAAGCACATGTAAGTTATTCTTCGTTAATGAATATTATGTTAACGGACTTTTTCGGTTTGCAGGAGCCACGATCGCCCAGAGCACGTTGAGTACGCCTTCTTGAACGTCCGCAACAAGGTGAGTCCCCAAGATGTTTTCTTCTTCATTGAGAATTGAAAATGCCGTCTTGTTTATAACAAACGGCCCGTCTAGTCTGAGATTTGGAAGAGATTCCAATTTGCTGTCCAAAAATAATTGCGGATCCAATTTCAGCCATTCCCATGGGGAGACGGCAACCACTCGTTGTTCCACAACAAGGCCGAGCAGTTCGTGCCAGGAGTCGGATTCGAGGCCGATCGCGAGAAGCACTAATCTGGCGACCAATAACTCGTATTTAACATCATCATTTGTGTGTTTGTTTAGTTATTTCGACTAAGAGACTTTTCACAAATGTAGTTTCAGAAGTGTATAAAAAGTCGATTGAAGTCGAACGAAAAACAAATATTCATGAGTGAGAATGAGATCAACAAAATATAATGAGCAAAAAATACAGCAAAATGTCAGACAAACGGGTTATTATGTCGACGGGAAGAATGTTGTGGGGCCGGTGACGGCAAGTGATTGGCACGGTAGTGGATCTTGTTCACGGAGACGTTGCAGTTGTAGCTCATCTTAACAGGGGAAGATTAGAAAACAAGGAGTAGACAAAATCAATCACCTTGTGCTGAATATTAGTCCGAACAAGCCGATTATTGGTCTCCTGGATTCTTCTGTAGTTCGGGGCCACAGGAACCTTCTCCTCTCCCTCCATACTCAAGTACAGTTTCGACCACTCTTCAAACTGTAATAATACAATAACGACAATAGTGAAGAGACAGGTTCTTACGTGGTCTTTTGTGATAAAAATGGGTTGATTGAGGATAATCCAGGTGACAGTTTCATGACAACCAGGAGACGTCAGTGATCCTTCATATGTTATGATGTCTCTTGTGAACGGAAGTAGTCTCCATGGCTCGAAGTCTGCCAGCTGTACTCGCTGCTCTTTGAAGTTTATACTAGCCGTAGCGATGGTTAGTTTCAGAAGTTCTTGGTTGGTTTCCGCGCCGAACTGAATAAAGATAAAGGATCTTTATGATGATGGGTATGGAGAAACTCACGTCCACCAGAACTGAAAGTATTGCGATTCCATGCGGCGACTTGGCAGCACTCGTAAAGTTCGGGTACAGATCCGTGTTGAACGCCACCAACTGCACCTCCATCGGAAATCTCCGTCCGTTTATCGTGTGCTCACTGCCGTTTTCCTTGCCTCGACCCATGTGGAAATCGATTCTTTGTACCCTGGAATTAGCGGAAAAATAGAAGAATCTACACTTCCCACTCACCGATATCTATATCCGTAAAGCGGACCGCTGGTAATATTCACAGACGGTTTCCTAGAAGAGTATCCTATGCGGACTCTGACCATCTGACCAGTGTTTACAAACTCCGAGACGACGGGAAGTTTGTCGAGACGGACTGGTTTGACGGTGGCGTCGAAGAGGAGTCGGTCGGGTTGGATGTCGATCGGCGACTGCAGTCGACCCTTCTTGCACATCCACCAGTCCTTCTCGACGAGTCCCCAGAAGTCGGGACCTCCGAAGACGTCCGAGTCGTACGACCATTGGTAGTTCTGACTGGCCGAGACGGTCACGGAGAGGAGCAGAATCAAGGGAACAGAACGGCTACATTCGATGCGCATAGGAGATCTGGACATGTTTAGGAGTAGTCGGATGCGGATGGAAGAGGCTCACCTGAGGAATAATAATCGGGTTTCGCTATCTTTTTTCTTCGGCTTCTTCTCGCCACTTGGAGATGGTTGCTATGTTATTAAAACGGGCCCGAAAGCGAAACGGCCGAAACGAGGAATCTGAAAGAATTTTTGATCGAAATTCGAACGTCTTCTTCGTTCTATCCCCCTTCGCTCCTCCGGCTTCTTTTATTCTTTTGACGGAAACGAAACGAAACCGAGAGAGTGTGGGTTGATGAATAGACGCAGGCTGTTTCTCAAGGAATCTGAGAAACGGGGGGCCGCAATGAGAGGAATTTGTAATGAGGCAGGGGAAAGGGAAACGGGGGCAAATTGAGAAGAGACGAGCAGAAGACCTCATAATAATGGGTTCGAATACGGAAAAGGAGAAGGAGCTCGAAAAACCAAAGGTTGCGATGGGATTCAGTGGAGAGGTGGACAGAACAGCCAGGAAAAGCCGAAGGTATACGGGTTTATAGGTCCGCCATGTAGGAAACGAACAGTGGTCCTTGTTACGTAAGCACATTGTTCGTACTCGGAACGATAGCTTCTGACTCTTAGAGGACGTTGATCATCTGAGCCCTAAAGTCAGATTTCGGGCATTCTAATCCTTTAGGTTTTGAATAGAACTGCGATTTGGTTGCACTGGTTTTGTCTTCTACAGAATAGAGCTACATCTGGCCGTTTTAGGCAGAGCTTGACTTGGTACTACAGTAAGCTCATCAACATTCATGCTTATTCTCGGCAAGGACGAATAATTTGGAAGCTGGACTCTTTTTTTTGTGGAACCGAAAGAAATGGGGGGAAATCGCCGTTTCGCTTTGGGTCGTCTTGTTCGATTTGAGAGTCAATTTCCAATTTGGTCGGGTGCCGAGTGGGGCGCTTCCATCCGTTTCGGAGGCACCCCTTCCTCTTCCACTTCATCTTCTTCGTTTTCTCGTTTCGAAACGATTTAACACATACTTGCACTCTCTCACAAAACACTATTTATATTGGAAAACGAAAAAGAAGAAGAAGATGGAACACGAGCAGATGGAGACGGAAATTGGGTTCGAGAGACGGTTCGAGAAGACGGAGAGTTCGATGAGCGGCGGATTTGGCGGCGGATTTGAAAGTGCTTAGAGAACACATTCATCCCCAAATAAATTGTTTTTCGCGTTTTTTTTCGTTTCGCCGGCTTTTATCGGTTTTCCGTCCGTTTTTTTCTAGAAGAAACGGAACTTTTTGAAGCAGAAAGGTTAGAAGGAATATCCAGAATGTCAGTTCAAGTGGAGGCGAAAATGCAAAAGGCCAAGAGGATTTATAGACACCGCCTCTTATCCAGTTGTTTTTGTTTTGAGCTTCGTTTTGACAAACTTTGAGAAAATATGGGGGAGATAAAGGGTATCTGATTTATGGAACGTTTGAGGGCGGGGTGTGCATTCTAATTGAAGACTAAAAACAGGTAATCAGATTTTTACAAGTAAATAGCCGAATGTTCCAGTACTTGAACCTCTGAAAAGTTCCCACAAAACACGCAAATCAAGGAAAACAAAGACAGAATTGAAGAAAATTGAGAACGAAATGTGGTCAACTGGGCCCTTCGAGGTAAGGTGCCACGATTCATAGCGAATATTTTATGAGTGCTGCTCTTTTTGTTTCCGGACGCAGTCACTTCAATTTCGCACCCTTTGCTTGCTCTTTCCTGCTCCAGGGTTCGTCGCATAAAACAAGAGGCGCGAGGTGCGAGAGAGAATTGACTTAAGCTTGTTTGTACGTACACGAGACACAGCAAGAGACAAGACTTATGAGGCTAATTGTGGTCTCGAAGCGACCAGCCGGCAAGATGTTCTTTGCCGAGGATTCGAGTGAAAGTAGCCGGTCTGGTGGGCTCTCACATACCTCATTTCATGAATTATTAGCGCCTTTTCCGCCCGTTTTTACTGGTTTCTGAAGAGAAAGAGTTGGGTCGGCGAGAAGAAGATGAGAAATCCGTTTCGCACGGAATGAATCTCCATGAATATGTCATTGATATGAATGGAGAAGACACGTCACACGGTGAGAATTCTGGAGCAATGAGTGGGTGCGGGATCTTTGAAGATGTCTGGACAGAAAGGGAACTGTTTCGGGTTTTGTCTTAAAGCCTTCAGAAGTCAGCTTAAATTATTAAGAAAGTCTTATAAACCGAATTCAGACAATGCTGAATATCATAAGCTATCAGAAGGAACATAAAATCAGCTGCTTTCGAAAATGCTTTTCTCGGAGAGCGACTAGAAAAATAACATAATCAAAGTGCTTCCCCTTCCAATTTTCTCCCCGCAAAAGACACGCAGCTGTTTCTCGGTTGCTCAGAAACGAGGATTCCCCCGCCTTTTTGTTGCTCTGCAGAGCACTAAAAGGGGCCGGCTCTCCGGTTTCTAACCATTTTTTCTTTTTTTTCGGGTTCAAGTTCCCATGATCTCTATTGGTCTAGAAGTCAAAAGTGTTTCTAGTGTACTTTCGAAAGTGTTTGATCTTCATGGATTCTGATTCGGAATTCTACTTTCTGACGTTCAAGTGAGCTTCTATTTTGGGAAGTTTGCTCAATTTAGAAACAAGTTCTCACGTCATTCAGAACAGCAAATTGACGTATTCTGAAGCCCAAGTTGCTGGGGATTCGACTGATTTTTTGACAATTGAGAAGTTTTCAAAGTTTGCATCATCGTCATCATTAAAGATCTTTTGACCGTGAGACCCTCTCCTACATCATCAGACCGCCCGTGTTCACTCTTCCACCAAAGTACCGATTCGTCACTGTTCCAACGCTTTCTCCCCACGAGGGTCTTTCCACTCAGTTCATCTCGAAACGACGTCAGCAATTCGACGGAGACTACACACATTTTGATTCTTCCAATCGTTCAATGATTCTTCCCATTTCCCAGACGCTGCAGGTTCAGTGTTCTGTGATGTATTCGTGGAGGGCATGTGAACAGGAGACTGTTTTCCATTGCATCATGTTTGGAAACGGGGAGCAATGGAAGAGGAAGAAACTGTTGGTGAGAAGATGCAAATATTTGTATTTTTGGGTGTAGAAGAGTGTAGGGGACGGAGAAGCAGGGTATTTGTATTCAGGTTTGCTGAATGAAGGCATTTTTGATGTTGGTCGGAATCAGAAGCGGAAGATGACTATCAAACACAAATCAGTGTGACACTACAATCATTCGGGACAATTTTGCAAACGTTTTGGAAAAAAAGAAGATCATCTGGAGCATTTCTTCAGAAACTGGTCAGCTTTATAGAGTTTCTAGACGCCAAAATGGAATGATTCAAGTCAAAAGATGTTTCAGACGTGCCAATTCTTCTTGAACATGAGTTTTGAGTTTGGATTCTGGAGTGAATATTTTGTTATCTTCTGATTCTACATTTACACGTGCCATCAAGTGTCAACAATCCCAACAGACAGTTCATGGTCTCAAGACCTCCCAATCTTATGATTTTGATACATAAATTGTTATTATTTTTGTATTCATAGTGATAATCGACCGACTTGTGACCAAATGGAAGGATTCTTTTAGAGTTGGAACAGTTGATATGAGTATGAAATCAGTTTATTGAGATCCGATTCGGACAGAAAAAAGAAGAAGCAAATGAAATGGATAAACCCGAGGATGAGGTGTATGAGTGGCAAGAATCGTCGAAGGCGTCGGCTGGAAGACGTCTAGTTCTGGCACGTCCATCCCTTGCACATGGCGAAGAATCCTTCGGAATCCTTGACACCGTAGCCGTTTCCGTAGGTCGCTCCGTAGTTGTTGTTGTAGGCTGGGGCAGAGTTCTGAGCTCCCATTCCGAATGGGAAGAAGAACTGAGCATTGGCTGCGAGGAGCATGCAGGAGAGGACGAGGAGGGTGAAGAAGACAGTGGAAGACATGATGATTGGAAGCTGAGAGGGCTTGGTGAGGAATCCGATGAGTCGAGGGGCTTATATAGGTCGACGGAGGCGGTGTCTGTTTCATGGTTTGATGACGTGGGGAGATTCAGAAGGGGGCGGGGCCAGGGGAAGAAGATGATATTTGATGATAGACTAGGTGACGGCGTGAAGAAAGGGGCGGAGTCAAGGGGCAAAGTTTCGGAAACTATTGGGATGGATGAGCAGGAGCATTTTAGAATCCACGGATTCTGGAATACCTAAAGCCAGAAGACCCGTGGACATACAGAAGTTCAGAAGTTATCGAGTAGGAAAAGGAGATGAAAAGGAGAAAATACAGTGAAGTTGCCAAGTACAGCGAGGTCAATTTGACGATGTGATCGTTCTCTAGACACGGAGAGGTACAGTGGTTCAAAGGAAAGTATGTACTGTTGTGACTTTTCTGAGAATAGAAAGGTTAGATGGACAGGAAGCAAAGTACAGTTCAGGCAGTGGTGTAATCGGGAAGGATCCAGAAGTTTTGAGAGCTTCTGGAAATCGGGAACAGTAGGTAACACAAGGGTGAGCACAAGTCTCCAGACAGCTTACAGACTGCGGAACGAGCTGTGTGAAGGATTCAGAAAAGCAATGTCATCTGAAAGCTTTTGATGATGCCATGCCATCACAACTTTTATCAAATTCAAGAATTGAACTTTGATTTTGTTGACTGAAACCCCCCACGAAGAAGTTTCTCGAATCAACAAAAGTGTAATAGATAGCATAGCTAACTTACCCCAAGGTCACTTCAGTCATTTCCCTTTCTTGACCCTTCAGCTTGTCACCCCTCCAATCCAGACCTACA
Source organism: Caenorhabditis becei (assembly GCA_900536315.3). NCBI lineage: Eukaryota > Metazoa > Nematoda > Chromadorea > Rhabditida > Rhabditidae > Caenorhabditis > Caenorhabditis becei. The sequence goes on from LR538674.1 coordinate 514,517, forward strand.
GTAATCCTTGTCCATCATAGCATTCACTTCTGATTCACATGCTAGTCGGCGTCGCATCAGAGAACACTCGAATGCTTCGATGAACCCATAATGTCCCACAGACATCAGTGAACACTCCCTCCGTTACACCCGCGGGTTACTGTAGCTGTCTTTCGAAGAATGGAATCAGCAAATACCAGTCTGCATGTGGAAGGAAGAATTGTGACTGGCTTTGTATCCCCCAGACTCCGCCCACTTTTCGGATCCGAGCCAACAGTATAAAAGTGCAGAAGACAGCTGATCAGTCACACAATGAACACTACCGTATTCCTTCTGATTCTCTCCTGCTTCTTCCTTCAATCAACTGCTCAATTCTTCTTTCCGTTCGCCATGGGACAGGCTTATCAGCCGAGACAAGCCAGCGGTTATCAGTATTCAAATGGCTATGGAGTCAAGGATTCCGAAGGATTCTTCCCGTTGTGCAGGGGATGGACGTGCACTTCCAACACGTAAAGGAACGGATCTTCGAACTGATTAACTGATCTCATCAAACTACTTCCGAAACCTTGTCTGCTAATAAACTGAATGAATTTTTCTCGCAAAAGTCACGAATCTGGGCTAATATCTAGCAGAAGAGGTCGCGAATGGGTCTTTTTGTTTCTGATAATGATAAGGGAAATGTCATCAACTGAAGATCAGCAACAGCTGAAATGCCTTCTGGATGCAGAAACCGCCACTTTCAGAAGTTGTTGTTCAAGAACCGTGATACTGATGTCATCGTGTTGATTCATATGACGTGATGCTTTTGAAGTCATCGAACTTTCAGCCCAGGAACGCATCCTAACGGCGTCACCCTTCTCCCACCGTACCCCTGTCCTTTTCTTTTGTTATTCTCCTTCTCTGCAACTTGTCCTTATTTTCAGATTCCCTGCACTTCTTCCGTGTCACTTTCTGTTTTTCGTTATTTTCAGAGTCAAACGTGTTATGATGATCAGTTGGAATCTGACACGTTGTCAATGACAAATTGCAGATTTGATAGTGAGACGCAGACTGCAAAACATGATACAGATTTCTGAGTTCTGAACCGAAAGAGTACTCTAGAACTGTACTGTAGTCTGATGGTCAATTCAGCTAACCTTCAAAGACAATGTTAACCTCTTTTCGTCGCTTGTCTCACTGGTCACAGTTTCAAAACGCATTTAGGAAGGTCAATTTCTTGTGAGTCAAGTTCAGAGAAATGATCAAAGAGGAATGGTGCAGTTGAAATTTTTACTTAGAATCAAGCTTATGAAGGAGAACGTGGATGAGGATTCTAGAAGGTCTAACGTCTTCTGGAGCAGCTAACACCTTCTCATCAACACGAAATCACCCACTTCCCACCGATTTGCTAACCACAACCGAGACGATTTCTGATTTTGTGAATGATGGATTACGCCGATGACACTGTCACTATTTCCCTTTTCCCCGCCAGCAATATCTCTCTTTTTCTTCTTCTCATCTTCTTATCAATGTATGATAAGTTCGAAAGTTCCGCCGATCGACCACGTGTTGACAGAATGTCTCCGAATACATCGGTGAGACCAAACATCGAAAGCGTTTGGGGGAAGAAGAAGAAACGGAAAAATGAGAAGGTTGATTGAAATTTAAAGTGATATGAGGTGATAAGGGATTGCAGAGGTGAGAATAATCGGAAATCGGAAAGGGATTTTGATAATCGGATTGCAGTCCTGAAAGAGAGGTACAGTTTGGTGATTGCACACGATTGCAACCAGCCAGTTCAAGTTACCGCCATTTTATTATCATTCGAGCAACTTTTCTAACCTAGTTAGAATTAAGTCAACTTTTTTCTGGTTTCGAATCAAACATTTCAACCAAAAAGTTACTCCAGAATTTCCATGATGTCTTGAAACTCCAGAATTTCCATCAGCTGAAAGTACAAAGAATATAGTCTCTGTTACAATTCTCCCCATCGGAATGTGTTCGTTTCCCCATGAGATGACGTCAAAAGTTTGATCCAGATCATCATTTGTATTGTCAAAACCGGAGATCAGCGAAGATGAAGATGTTTGGAACCGAACCACTGATAAGGTGATGGAGACAGTGATAAGCCAGGAATTCAATGAAACAGGAATCAAAATGTTTCCCTTTTGCGGGGTTACTGTACTAGGTCAATAATCTTCCTTATGACTCGACCTGACAGCAAAACATAACCAAGATGTTGTTACTTGTTCTGTAGACTTTGACCTTCCAGCAAAATATCTCTTTTCTTTGCTTATCATCTCTATTTCCTTGACCGTCAAAGGGTCTGTGATCGGTTAGAAAAGAGACAGGAAATGGGGAAAGAAGTGACTAGAGTCTCGTGGGGGAGAGAGATCAGAGACACAGTGAGAAGGAACAAAATTGTGAAGAGGGTGAAGAAGCTGTAACTTCCAGCTTATACTAAGCTGACTGATCAGTTAATAGCTTCGAAAAGAAGTCAGCAAACGTATCACTCATAATGATTGAGAGGAATCTGATGCTACGGCATAGTAGGCCTTCGGAAGATTTCCAGCGGTCTCTTTTGTTCGTACCTCAAAGACTTCAAGCTGATCTTCTGAAGTACACGTTATACATCTTCAGTTTCATATTGTTGTCCTGTTCTGACCCTCACCCACCACGTCATCAGCCCATCCAACGTTCATACACCTCTTCCATCATCATCTATCCTGAAACTCTCCCAAACAACAACATAACTTGACACCTGTTCTCTGTTCCTGTTCCACTTGAATATCTCAAAGATCTCCCTTCTCCGCGTATCATGAACTTTGTCCCTACGTGACTCTAGCCGCGTATCTTCTAGGCACGACGGCCCGAACTTCTGAACATACAATCAAACGATGAAAAAGATACGGAGAGATGACGGCGATGATGACAAATCGGAAGCCGACCATTGCCTTTGGTTTCGTCATCTTGCTTCTGGAGACTCTTCGGGGGTCCTTCTCAAACTGTTCATTGTTGCCTCGGAGGGTCGATCCGTTCAGAAAGTGACTTATTCACGTACAATCTGCGTACAGACACATCGTTCTGTGATCGGACATGGGGGATTCATGTGAAGGAGAGGCTGGGGAGGAAGTGGATTCAGAGAGGAAGCTGAGATGACGAGGATGGTGGAGAGTCTAGCTGGGAGGGTTTTGGAAATGAAGTACAAGTGTGTACTGCTACTGGAAGTCTACTGCACTAACCGGAACCTCCCTGACAACAATCTCATAGGTCAAATAGTCCTCCAAACAGTCCTTCCAGCCAAACATCTCGGTATCGTCTCTTCAATACAATCACTCCAAATTCCATCTCCAAAGAGCCATGCTTCCTCCAAAATCTTTGATCTTCTGACTCTGATTTCCTGATTCCTCTCTGCACGTTGATCTCCTGTTCTTTTCCCTTTATTATGATTCCGTAATCAGCACGTGATCAACTTTCAAAAGATCCCCCAGAAGGATCACTTTCAAAAATCAAACGATCATTCCGGTTCCTGCAGTCCAATCCGACCCGTTGTATCTTGTACTCGTTCGTGTATTCTGTAGGTGTCACTATCAGAAACCCTCTAGAATTCTCACATAAATTGACCCCATCAAAGCGAAGAAGATTAAAATGCGCGGTCTGGTTTGCACCCGTATTTTGTGTTGTGTTCTATGAAGATTCGGCGGGTGATAACTTTTGATGGCTGCTACAAAATACAAGCAGCTATGAAGATCACTGGAAGGTTCTGAAGCTGCACGTGTGGAAATGGGTGCAATGTTCGTTGAAACAAAGGAAAAAGAGGTTTTATCACTAGAAAAGATCACTGTTCTGATATCAGAGATCGTGATCGAATGTTGGGAATCTGTGTGATGGGTCTCGAAGCGAAGATTGATACGGTAGGTTTATACGATGGGAAATGGTTTTATTGAGCATTACAGTTACAATTCAAGTCCGATTAAAGCTTTGACATCAGCAATCACTTATCACTTGGAAGTGCACGTCCATCCTTTGCAATCCATGAAGAACCCTCCAGAATCCTTGAATCCATTCCCATCAGAATACGTCCATCCGGTGGGCTGCTGCTGATAAGCGAACTGATAACCCATTCCGAAAGGGAACATAAATTGGGATGAAGACTCAAGAATCAAGAGTACAAGAAGAAGGAATACGGTAGTTAGTTGAAGATACATTTTCAGGAATAGACCCTCTTCTCCCTAAATAGTTTTCTCTAGTCGTTTTGCACTTTTCATGGAGGTACCATAAACTGTCTTGACCGGTCGGAGGGCGGTGCTATTCGGAGTGTCGTAACGGAGGTTCAAAAGATGGATGATGACAATTTGGTTTCATTGCTAGATTCTGTATCACCCAGACGATTACAAACATATCCTTGCAGATTTGTCATCATCTCGTAAGAACTCAAAAGAACATCAAACAGAAACTGGAAATTTATTGATAAAAGAGACAGAAGAGGAAATGAAAAACGAGAGAAATATTTCAGAAGTCCTTATCACTTCATGAGTCCAGGAGCGGGCTTCTCAATCTTCTCGACGCACTGCACGATTGCTGTCATGCAGCAGCGATTCTCGGGGTCCGCAGTGAACACTCTCTCGTGAATCAGCTTGCGGAGCTCTTCTGGAGCCGACGCCGGCAACTTCAGGAACTGATTCTTCTTCGTCTGATTGCGGATCGTCTGCGCGTTCTTCCCGTCGTGCGGCTGCTGTCCGTTCTCGTAGATCTCCCAGATGACGCATCCAAACGAGAAGACGTCGGTCTTCGGAGTGAACACAAAGTTCTCGAGGGTCTCCGGGGCCAGGTAGCGGATCGGGATCTTGCACTGCTCCTTCATTTCGTAACGCTCCGACACTTTGGCAAGTCCGAAGTCGGACACTTTTGGCTGGAAAGAAACATTGATTTGGAGGATGATGCTGTCTGGTCAAACCGTTTTGTCCTCTGCCAACAGGATGTTTCTGACGGCGAGATCTCTATGGATCGTCTTTTGAGAGTGCAAGTACTCGACACCACGGGCGGATCCCAACACGAAGTTGAGTTTGTCGGCGAGCGTCACGGTCTTTTGATTCTCCTTGAGGTATTCACGAAGTGCGCCACCTGTAGTAAACACCCTTTTCTTTCAAGTACGGTCAGTACACCCACATGCACACATCTCACTCATCAGATACAACGGCTCCTCGAGTACCGCAATGCCATAAGTCCTCAGCACGTTCTTGTGATCCATCATCCTCATGACCCGTGCCTCGTGAAGCAGCTCCCCGACCTGTTCCCTCGTCACCACATCCGAATTCCGCAGCATCTTCACAGCCACCTCCACCGTCTTCTTCGTGTCCTTCATCTTCATCTTGCCCACCCGCACCTCTCCAAATGCGCCTTCTCCCAACTTCTTCTCCTGCAACTCAATGTCTCCGTGCTGGAACTCCCAGTTGCTCAGCGGGATCGGATTGAGCAGTTGGAAGTCGGTTTCCTTGCAGATCCCAGTGTTCCTCTGGTAGTGAGCAAAGAACTCCGGAAGGCTCTTGAACTTCTTCAACGGTTCCACGTGGATCAGTCCGTCATCTCTCTTGATCACCAGGTTGCGGATCGGCGTGACTGCTGGCTTTCCGGGTACCGGCTTCTCCTTGTCTCCTGGAATTTCCCCTTAAAATGCAAACTCGCTCTAAAGAACACTCACTGCAATACACCGAGATCACGAACTCTCTCCTGCCGACATCTCCAACCGCCGCCAACTTCGCCTCCTTCTCCTTCTCCTTCCTCGCGCACTTCTCCCTGCTCAGATTGTTCAGCACCTTCACATCCGCCTGATTCTTCTTCCGCTTCTCCAGTTCCTGCTTGTTCGCCTGCACCGACAGTCTGATGATATAGTCCCCGGGAGCCTTGAGCATTCCAGTCAGATCCTCCCGGCCAATGAACCCATGGAAACTCGGCAGTTGAAGGATCGACGTCTCCAAGAACTTGAAGTCCTTTTCGGTGTTCTGAGAGGTGAACGGGGCGCCGAATGTCGACATCTGCGACTTCTCCATCCCGTGTTCCTTATTCTCCTTCGGCGGGGACTGAAACACAACTGTCAGTTGGATAGAGCGCACTTCCCTCACCTTCGCTCCCCTTGCACTCTTCCCGTTTCTCGCACTTTTCCCGTTCCGTGCACTCTTCGCATTCCTCCTGCTCTTATCACTTCTCGCATCCGTCGGTTCGCATCTCGGTCTTCTCGACCCTTTCGGAGGAGGAGGCGTCGCCTTCGGGGCCGGACTCGCTGACGGCGCCTTCCCATTCGGGGTCCCTCCCTTCTTACCACCCACCGTCACCGTCCTCTGCTCCTTCTCCTTCCCTGGTCTCGGAGACGTCGTCTTCTTCTTATTGTCCTGCGTCTTCTCTCCAGCTACCGACTCATCTTCTTGAGTCCCCAACTCTTTTGCGACTCTCAGGTCGACATCCTGCAGACCAAAGATCACATAGCGCCCCGCTCGGCTCACCACCCACTCTTCTAGCCATTTGCTTGAATAATTTTTATGTAGACTGCTGTATTTTTTGTGAAAACTGGATAGTAAAATAAAGCAATTTAACACAAAACATGTCTCGGAAACGTGGCGAGAGGAAACGAAAGTTCACGTGACAAAGGACCCCGGGAGTGATAAGAAGTCCCTGTAATCTGAACAGTGACCTCAATATTTCTGTTTTTGACTATCAAGAACAAAGAACTCGGGAAATCAGAACATTTATTGAGAAAGTCAAAGAAACACAAATTACTGTCTGTATCCCTGATTTCCAGAGACTCCAGCGTTGGCGTTTCTCTGTGGGCACGGGCAGTACTGGGCGTCCTGTCCTGGCTCTCCCTCCTCTCCTGGGCTTCCGGCGGCTCCGTTCGGTCCGTCGTCTCCCTTGTCTCCCTGTGGTCCACGCTCTCCTGGTGGTCCGGCGATTCCGGTTGCTCCACGGTCTCCCTGCTCTCCCTGGTCTCCAGACTCTCCTGGCGCTCCTGGGGTTCCCTTGGCTCCTGGAAGTCCGATTTGGTGCTCGACATCGGCTCCTGGCTCTCCAGTTGGTCCCTCTTCTCCGGAAGCTCCGGGTGGTCCGACTGGTCCGAGAGATCCTGGCATTCCTGGGGATCCGTCTCTTCCTGGCATGGCGGCCTGTCCGCGAGCTCCACGCATTCCACGGGCTCCTGGCTTTCCTGGTGGTCCCTGTGGTCCCTGTGGTCCGGCTGGGCACGTGAAGCATCCCTCGTACTGCTGCGTCTGGGCCTTTGCGTCGTCTGCGTCCTCTCCGTCACGTCCTGGGACTCCTGGGATTCCGTCTGGTCCGTCGTGTCCTGGAACTCCCTTTGGTCCGGCTGGTCCAGCTGGGCAAGAGTTCTCGGTGTTGCAGTTGCACTTGTCGTTTGGTCCGGCTGAAACGAATCAAATATGAAAGTGCGCTCTACCGAACTGAAACTTACCGGATGGAGATCCATCTGGGTTGATTGGAGAGGCTCCTGGGTGTCCGGAGACTGGTGGTGGAACTCCGATGACTCCTGGAAGGGTTGGTGGGTTCGAAGATCCAGTGGTACCTCCCGGGAATCCTCCGTGTGGTCCCTGTGGGCCTCCTGGGAATCCTCCGTGTGGTCCCGATGGTCCCGATGGTCCAGAAGGTCCGCTTCCGTATCCTCCGTATCCTCCGTACGCCTGACGACGCACGCGGCCGAACTTTTGCATGTCGGTGTAGAGACGGTCGGATTCGACGCGCCACGACTCCATCTCGGTGGTGAGCTCGTCACGGATCATCGAGACTTGCTGATAGACCTGTGGGATCATGGAGACGCAGAGAAGCACGGAGAGAACTCCGAGAGTGCAGGCGGCGAAGCCCGCGACTTGGAGAGACATGATCTGAAAACGAATTGATGGGAGGTGGACAGTCAAAGTCGCTGCGAGACCCGAAAACGAGGAAACACTGATCTGCGCTGATGTCCTTGCATTTTATAGTGTGTCCTCCGCGAAGCCCCGCCCCCCGCACTGATAATCATCTCGATCCACGGAATATGCAAATATTCCTTTATCTCCGAAACGCTGACCTAGATTCGGACAGTCAAGACCTGTTTTTAATATTATATTTTATTGATAATAATAACAAGACAGAAAGAGTGAAAAGAACGAGATCATGATACTATTTAGGAGCCTGGCCTTCTGGAGTGTCGAACGTCGCCTGATAACCTTCTTGGCCTGCTTCAGCGTAATAGTCGTTGTAGTACTGACTGCCGTCTTCCTGGTAGTAGCTGCCATGTTGGCTGGAAATGGATTGGTATCAGAAAACGAATGGAATACAACAATCTTACCCTTCCTGGGCCTGATAATAGTCGTAGTTGGCGTATCCCTCGGCACCGGCCTGCTCGTAGTTTTCATAGCCTTCCTGTCCCTCGTAATACCCCTGATAGTCTTGACTTCCATCGTAAGCACCGGATTCTTGCTGATAGGTGTTGCTGTAACTAAGATGAACTTGAAGAATCGCGAAGCAGTAGTCAACTCACTATTCCTCGTAACCTCGCCCTCCTCTCTGGTCGTCATACCGTCCTTGCTTAGATGGCGGAGGTCCTGGAGCCCTGGAATCTCTGTTGTCCGCCCATCGGTCCCTTCCTCCTCCTCCTCCATACTCTCCTCTTCTCATTTCCTCTCCTGAAACCATTTCCATCAACCTATCCACTTGCTTTGCTCCAACTCACTTCTCCGCTGCTTCTCCCTCTCCTTGACCCCTCCTCTTTTCTTCCTCGGCATTCCTCCCGGTCCTCCGTATCCTCCTGGAGGTCTATCAACTCCAGGTCCTCCGGGCGGTCTGTCTATTCCAGGTCCTCCGGGCGGCCTATCTACTCCCGGCACTCCTCTGTCCCTATCCCGGTTATCTCTCCTCCCCATATCTCTGTCCCTATCCATTCTTCCTCCACCGGGCGGCCTGTCCACTCCGGGAATTCCTTGCGAATGGTCCGCCGGAGTGTAGTTGTGTCTTTCGTTGAACCGCCGGTCGCCCTCCGCCCTGATCACCGACAGGGCTTGTTCGTTTGCCTCCCGACTCGCTGGATCTTCGTTTCCACCGAACTGCGCGCACTGATCGTCGATTTCGTCCATGGCCTTGGCAAACGACATTCCCGTGTCCTTGACGAGTTGGCGAGCGTGATATCTGAACAAAAACAAAGAATTCATGATTTTAGATTTGAAGTTGAGATGTTTACGAACCTTCTGACAGCGAGCGGCGTGTTTCTGTTGAGTCCACTCGGCATCGAACTCGGTCCACCTCTGTCTCTGTCTCTTTCTCTATCTCTGTCCCTGTCGCCTCCCCATCCGGCTCTGCCGCTTTGTCTTTCGGGCCTTCTGTTGGATGAGTTAGACCGGTCTTTTTGTCCGAACGGCGTTTTCGACTTCTTCTCTTCTTTCGCCAAGGCAGCACGGATTTCACTTCGTTTACCAGCACGCGCACCGGCCATTAGAAGTGTCTTCCGCATCGGAGGGCCTGAAAATGTTTATCTAGCTGGGAAGAAACTTGGAAGGAGCATACGAATAAAAGTAAACGGAGATGGTTCGACAACGGGCGGCGCAACGGGAACTCTTTGATCACTGAAAAACGGGCAATTTCAAAGACAAGGTTGGAATGCGAACTTACAGGGGAAGAAGCTCGTTGGGAATTGCAGGGATGTCGGGCTTTTTGTGATTACTGAAAACAACAGTTTCTATTCATTTTTTAGTTAGAAATGTACATGATAGTCCTGAGCGCCTCTGGAATCGGAGGAACTTCTGGTCGCGCTGCTTGAAGTGCCTGAGCCGTGTCGCCAGGGTGCGGCGTTGAAAATCCAGCTTTTCCTACTCGAATTGCTGTGATTGACGAATTTCCGAGAGTCTGGGAATAACGAAAACATATTTGCAGCACAAAAAGTTGACTACTTACGAGTAACGGAGCATTCGCAAGTTCTGGAGGTAACTTTGATGCAGGCGGAAGGGCAAGTGATGACATTGACGGAGGCATGAGGTTGATGGTTTGTGGAACTGAAGGAATGCTCGAAACAATCGGAATAGGAACAACTGGAACTGGTTGATGTCTTTGCGAAGTTTTTTGAAGTATTCCTGCCAGATCGAGCCCAGTGACGTTTCTGAAGCATCTTTAAAAGTTAGTTATTTCGTCCCGAAAGATTTACCTTATAGCTTGAGCCAAGTCTATCGCCGGCTTCTCAGAGGCGGCGGCTTGGTCTTGTTCTTTTCTCTCTTTTTCAGCCTTTTTCTTCGCCTTTTCTTCTACGATTTTCAACGCGACCAACTGCTCAACTTCCTTTTTATCCTGTCTAATCACATCTGGATGGTTGATGAATGTCCGAAGATCTGAGAGAATATCACGAACTGTAGGAGCTATTCGGAATATTTCAAGAAACGATTCTTTTTGGATTCGTGACTTCTCAATCGCCTCTTCGTCGTGAATCGGTTCTTCATCTTCCTCGTCGTCGCCGTCATGCTCTTCTTCCTCTCCGCCTTCTTCGACCTGTTCTTCTATTTCCATTGCGTTTCCGTCTAGTTCTTGTTGAGCTTCTTGTGGCTCTTGTTTCAGTTCATTACCATCAAATTGTGAATTTTGCTCGTCCGGCTGAAACTCGTTTGCCGGCGATTCGTCACCCATTGTCTGAAAAACGGTTGTTTTGAGATTTGAATGAATAATATAAAAATACGAAGAGGAAGATTGATTTATTGAAAAAACACAGTGCGCAAACGAAAGAATAGTGTTCGACTAGCTAGACGACATTAGAGAAATCGTTGGAAATGCGCTAGAGCGTGTTTGCATAGAGACATAGAGACAACGCAGCGCTGCTGGCTTGCAGTTATAATCTGTTTTCTATACGAAAAGAATGTGGACAAATTGCTAAATTTCTCCAAAAAAGTTTGCAAAATCAAAGAAAAATTGCATGCTGCTTCGAAGTGGAGCTTTCTACTGCTACAGTTTTTAAAGGCGCAGCGCGTTTTTCATTCGCAGGTCTCGACACGAATCAAAACATTTGCAGAAGTTTTACTTATTTAGCTCAATCAGTAATCATTGAGTTTCGGAAAAGTTAAGAGGGGTTAATAATCATAAACGTGACAAAGTTGAAAAGGGTCGTTCCGTGAACGGCCGTCATTACATGTTCTTTGAGCAGTCCTGAAATATTCGAAGTTAGCAACGAACAATCGAGAAAACGATGAGCGAATACTGGATCGGTCCGCTGGTGAATGCTGGAAACGCGTTCCTGCTGCTCTCGTGCGGAGCCAATGCCTACGTTCTCTGGAATTGTGCTTCGAAAAAGGAGAAGGCGGCGACTGCCGAGGCGAAGAAGTCGTTGATCCGTCCGCCGGTCGCAGAGCCTCCGAAGGTTGATAAGACGTCGCATTCGGATGAGAAACACTCGGATTCGATGGCTGATAAGGAAAAAGAGAAGGAGAAAGAGAAAGAGAAAGAGAAGGAGAAGGAGAAGGAGGTTCCAAAAGTGAAGGAGGAGAAGAAAAAGAGCAAGATGTTGATTCTGAAGGAGGAGAAGAAAAGTAAAGAGGAGGAGAAGGAGAAGACGAAGAAGGATGTCAAGAAGAAGATGGAAGAGAGCAAACAGGTGATCCTGAAGGAAAAGGAAAAGAAGAAGAAGGAGAAGTCGGAGAGCAAGTCATCGGAGGACGACGAGAAGCCACCCGAGCCGGGAAGCGACCCGAGGAAAATCTGGGCGTTCAAGGCGGCAAAACTGGTGAGTTTGGACAGTAGAAACACGCTTAGCCACAAGCTAGAAAAGAAATGTTAAACTTTCTGCGGTGCCGATTTTAACAGCACTAGATGCCTGGGGAATCGCAGCTTCCGTGGCGCAATAGGCAGCGCGTTCGGCTGTTAACCGAAAGGTTGGTGGTTCGAGCCCACCCGGGAGCGAAACTTTTTGAGCACATTTGCTAGCAAATTCACTTTTTTTTACTTTCAGAAATGCCAGGCGATCTCGAAGATCCACCAAGACAAGATCAAGGGCTACATGCCGCCGAACTGCACTTACACGGCCTACGACGCGAATCCGGATCTGAATCGGTACCTGGACGTGCGGTGCATCGAGGAGACACGTGTCGTGCTGAAGAACCACGAGAGGGATTACATCCATGCTTCGTGGATGCGGATGCCCGGCAGTGACACGGTGTACATCACCACTCAGGGACCTCTTCCCGAGACCCTCGCAGACTTCTGGCACATGGTCTACCAGGAGAAGATCGCCTACGTGCTCATGCTGTGCACTCTGTTCGAAGGAGGCATCGAGAAGTGCACTCTGTACTTCCCGGAGAAGCTCGGCGAGGTGTGCAAGTTCGGAAAGTACGAGATCACGCTGACCGAGTGCAAGGAGGATCCGATTGCCGGCACGATCTGGAATGCGCTGACTGTCGTCGACACTGCTGACGCCGCCTCGGAGCCGCTCATCATGAACCATGTGCAGGTGCCGTGGTGGCCGGATCAGCTGGCTCCGGAAGACGCACGGCCGATGATCGAGCTGTACAAGTGGGTGAAGAATGTGAATCCGAAGGGCACTCCGATCTGTGTGCACTGCAGTGCTGGCGTCGGAAGAACTGCCACGTTTGTTGGTTTGTAGCGTAGAAAAGGGAAATGTTACAATTGGATGTTCAGGTATCGACTACGCAACGCTTCGTATCATGGAGAATCCGAAGATCGAGATGCTCGACATTGTCCGGGAGATGCGTGGAATGCGGTTCCAGGCGGTGCAGTCGCACATGCAGTTCCTCTTCCTCCACGTGGCACTTCTCGAATACTTCATCGAAGAAGGCGTCGTCGAGAGAACCGGACGGGTCGAATCCTTCATGGAGCAGTACAAGAAGCACGCGCAGAAGAAGCTGGCGAAACGGGCGATTCAGAATCAGAAAGGAGAGCAAGCGGCCGTTGAGGAGAAGGAGAAGGACGCTGTGAAGGCGTGAACTTGTGGTACTTGAGTGATGATGATAAAGCGTGGATTCTTTTATTAGATATACATATATATTTGTAACACTGATAAATACTGGTGAAAATTGCATCAGGTCAAGATCAGTTGTGATTTTTTTTTCGAGATCGTTTTTCATTCGTTTAGGGGCTTTTTGGGTTTCATTGGGCCAATCTTGTATTCCGGGCAATTCTGATTTTTGGAATTTTCGGAGCTTCTGGATCTTTTGGATTGCACGGCTTGCATCGTGTCTTTCGCAAGGTCTCGAAGGCTTCTGCGAACTGTTGGTTGTTCTTGTTGGTGTGCCACGCGAGAACTTCAGTGTTTTGCTTGTCGGAAGTCTGAAAAAGACACGATCATCACAGGGATCAGAAGGTTCCGACTCACCGAACTGGCCCAACTGTAGACGTGAGGGAGATGAACCCTTTCGACTCCGACGTCTCCAGCAAGCAATCCCGTTATCAGAACGTCTTCCACTGATAAGAACTTTCGATGCTTTGTCACTTCCAGAATCCTTTCCGCCGCTTTCTTCGTCGACAAGTAGAACGGGCCGGAGAGGTAGGAGGGGTAGACTGAGCACTTGTAGGAACTCTCGGGGATCAGCCATTTGCCGCCTTCTCCGCCTCGATTCACAGCGACTCCTGCTTCGTAGAGCCTTCCGTAGGCGGTGGAGGAAGAGGTGTTGATGAGGCCTTTCTTGAGCATAGCATCGAGTTGATCCGGGAAGAAGATCACGTCATGGTCGATCTTTCCGATGAGTTGGGTGGATGGAGACTTGTTGACGGCATAGAGAAGCATCGAGAGACTCTGAAAGGATCAAGGTTAGTACAGAAGAAGATCCGGAAGGATGCTCACTTTATACGGCAATCCGACGTAGCTGTCCTCGAAGTCAGTAACCACCATATCCCCGAATAACTTGGCCTCCTCCATCACGACCTTGTCCACCTTCTCCGATCCTCTCCCCACCAGAAACAACGCTTTCATCCGTCCCTCGGCCACAATTCGACTGTTCTCCGCCTTCATCCAAGTACTTCTCAACACATTCCGACGGGCGAAATCGTCAGCATTCGACACGATCATCATCAGAATCTCATGAGTTCCGGAGATGTTTGGGAGGTGTTTCCAGGTGATGTTTTGATGAGTGTCGACGAAAGAGATACGGTAGGTTGAGCCGAAGTCTTGGGTGGAAGGGGTCGAGGTGTCTGAAGATCAGATGAGAATCAGAAGGACCGAAGAGGAACTCACTGGCAGACCACTCATCCTGAATGCATGCTCGATCGTCTTGGCTGAGTCGAGGACCGCTTCGGTAGTCTGGAACAATATTAGTTTCTTCTAGAAGATTGAACCAAACTCACACAAAAGAAAAAGAGAAGCGGCAATGATAAGGATGATAAGAACACGGTTGGCGACGGAAGCCCGCCGGCTTTGGCGCATTGGTGGACTGGAATAAATCGATAATTGGCAAGGAGGAGAAGCATTACGTGGCAACTTACGTGGCAACGAGGTGCTCGTAGTAGGCGAATTTGAGTGGTTCGGCTGGAAAAAAGAGGATTTGATTGGGGGAAAAGGAGCGATTGTGGTGGGGGAAAGAGACTTTTATGATTTGTTTGTTTTCTTTTTCTGGTTTTCTGGGTATTTCGTGTGAAGGATAGAATACTAAATCATGGAGGAGTTCGGGTATTATTCTTTTCATTTGAAATGCTTTATAAACTTTGTGACTGGTTACCGTGATTTTTAAAGGTGCCACACGATTTTAGCTGTTTTTCGTTGCGAGACCCGCTGAAAAAATCTCGCTCAATTATTTCAGAGGAAAAGAATAACATTCCAATTCGTAACATTCCTCCATTTCGGTCAGGAAGAATGTTATCACTTCGACTCTCATTCCCAAACTGTTTGACTTCTCCGTATCTGCGTCTCTTCTCTCTCACGGTTTTCCCATATTTAATACACTTTCCTTCTTCCCATATTCACATTACTACAAGCCACGGGATAATGGAAGAAAAACGGAGAGAAAACTACAAGTTTTTTGTAATCGTACAGCTTCTGCTCTACTCTGCGCACACAAAATATTGTATTGGAAATCAGAAAACGAGGAAGAGACGAGGGGTATGATTGGTAGGGGTGTTCTGATAAGGGAATGATAAGACTCACATGTGTACTTGCGGACCAGATCGTGGGACAGTTTGTCGACGGATGGACGACCGAGACTCATACTTCTGGAAGATGCGGAATAAGAGTTTCTGAACTAGAGAGAATACGAAACGGAAAAATTTTCGCCCAAACTTTTGGCTATCGGGAACACATAACGAACTTTTGCAATTATCGTTGCAACTCAAAAATTCATCGGGTAGATTTACGGAGTTGCAACGTGGATTAGGTCCCGACTGGAATCCACGTATTTCTTCACGCTCAAATTAAACTGGAGCTTCAATTACGTTCAAAACTAATTTTCGCGTGACCTAACACGTGGATTTGGCTCTCGCTGCCCCGTAAATCTACCCGATGAACTTTTGGGATACAACGATAATACGACACTTTGTGCCGTGCTTGTGAACGTGAACCGATTGAATACCCGAAGAAAGTTACTGTAGCTTATGAACAGACTAATGATTTTAGGCTCTAGGTTCGGTTAGATGATTCGGTATAATGGATTAGATGATAATGAAATCGGGCCCTACTTTAGTGAAACAGACACTTCCCCAAAAACCCCAAGCCATACGAAGCACTCGAAACAGAATCCTCCGTGCTCTAATGGGCGGAGCCAACAAATCGCTGGACTCGTTTTCATGGAAACACGAGAAATTTATGAATATTTTTATGTAGGAAATTTTACGATGGAATGTCTTGGAAGAAAGCAAATGAGAGCTTGAAAAAGAGAAGGCGGCGAGGGGGCGAAGATTTATTGCCAATTCTTCTTGCTCTCCCATATGCCACGTCACAGAATGAGAAAAAGCTCATAAAGTTGGAATTGGAGTGGGTTGGAGGGCATTTCGCAAAAAGGGAGGGAACTGCGAAAAGATCAGGTTCAGCCCTGGTGAGTCACTGAGGAATCTCGTTCGAATCCGTCGCAAATTTTATGATTTTTTTCGAATTGTTTATATGAACTTGAATTTTGCAAAGTCCAGATGGAAAAACAGAAAGAAAAAAAGAGAAAGCGTGTCGCAGCTTCTCGTTCATCGCCATTGGCAACTAGGTCTCTAGGGACCCTCTCGGCACATGAATTTGTTCTTTATTATTTGCGGCCATGGAAAAGGAAAAGGATGCTTTGGAAAGAAGGAGAATGGAGAGATCGATCGAGGGAAATTAGGGGAAACAAATATGGATGCGCCGGAAATGGGTGCTCAGAAAAAGAGTGAGAATCTCTAGGGCAAACTGAAGAAATGGCTCGATGAAATGGACAGATTTGTAGAAATGTTTCAGAAGAGGTTAAACACATGATAACGGATGGGAATGGATAAAACGATTATTTAACACGAGGGAGTTTGTCGAATATCGAGATGAGTACGTGACGGATCTCGTGTTGCTCTGGCTCCGTGAAGTCGACGAGCAGTTCCTTGGCTTCGTTGAGCGTCTTGATGCTATACCAGTCGACACGGCCGCGTAGGTCCATCACACAGCATTTGCACTGGAAATTAACACGTTGATGCGGGTCTAGGAGAATTAGAACTTACGTCGATGACCCGCCCCTTCCAATCTTCATAAGACTCGATTCCCCTGATCTTGTTGAGATACTTGATCAACAGCAACGGAACCCGATCGTCCAACTGCTCGAACTCGGCAATCTTCTCGATCAGGTCGCTGAACATCTGACCGGTGTCTCCTCGTAGATCCGGCGCTGTGACTTCGCTGATCACCGTCATCGCAGTTTCAAGTGTCACGAGTCCGATGTTCTTCCTGACCTTGTCATCGGTCAGTGCGAGTTCCTCGTGGACAAACAGGAACACGGTGTAGTTGAAGATCGCCAGGTTGACCTGTGGGTGCAGAGGGATCTTGTTCAGATAGCACTCAACCCAGAACTGCAGGATGTAGCGAGTCGAGTCGCCGACGGTGTGCGGGATGACCTCCATTCCTTCCTCACCGAACATCTCATTCTCGCAGATAGCTGTCGTGTACAACTATAAAATTGGGATTAGAGAAGACAAGCTGTACTCTATGGAGTACCTCGAGGATACGCAGATGCGTGGAGAAATGAACAACGTTCATGGATTCCGGGTTCTGAAGACACATTTGCATCTCGACGTGGTTCATCTGGATCGCCAACTTCACAAAATCTTTGTCCATTTTGAACCATTCGATTCCGCCGAGCTGAAAACTATTTTGCTTTTCGTGGCGAGACCCTGCAACTCACTCTTGTCATGGCGCTGATAATCTCCCACATCATGTTTCGCATGTTCTTGTCGAACTTCTCCGTTCTCTCGCGGAGCAACTTGCGAATGATGGAGAGGATCGCGACGGGCCATCCACGATTGTCGAACGGATCCGCCACCGAGAACACCTTGTTCAGTAGTATCCGGGTAATCAACAGGAACTGTGCCACGTCCAGCTTGTCCTTTTGAGTTACGAAGTAGCCGGTCTCAAAGCGAAGAGCGTCAAACACGAACTTTCCCTCGCCACGAGCATTCGCCCAGAAGCAAGTGATGATGGCGATATCGTTGTAGGCCATTGCGTTCATGCTGTTCTTGTTTTCTCTCGGATTCGCCGCCTTCATTATGTTCTCGAACAGCGGCTTGAACTTCTGATGTACTTGAGGATTAGTGAATTGGCATTGGAAGGCGAGTATGTGAATCAGAACTGGCCGAACGCTGAAACTAAAAATTACAAATGGAATTATTCACGAGCATTTACTAGATGTACTCTTGATGCTTCGGCTCGAAAACACGTTCATACAACTCGACCGGAATGGACGAGAACAGACGGTCGCATCGCTCTCGGTTCAGCAGACTGTTGTTCTGAAACTTTCGGAAACTTTGGGCGTGTGTTTTCAGGAAAACTCGAATGTTACCTGGAGAATTCTCGGGATGTTGATGAGCGCCCGCATCTTATCTTCGAATGGGGCAGTTGGATTCTCGAACAGAACCACCAGCTCATCAATTTGCGCATCAATAATTTTGATGGCTTCTTCCTCGGGGATGCTCGCGTCCTCCAGTTTCAAGATTTCCTCGACTGGTGCTTTCTCGGCTTCCGTAGCTTTTTCTGGCTCGGCATTCGCATTTTTCTTACCATTCGCCTTGCCTTTGCCCTTTGTATTGGGATTCTCAGCGTCACTGAAAATTCTTCAGGCGAAGTTTAGAGAAAATGAGAAAATTTTTACCTCATTTTGTCGGAAAATCAATAAATCCTGTGAGATCTTCGAGCAGAGAGTGTCGAATAAGGACAGACAAAATTAATTAAAAGGTATTCGCGTCCGTGCAGTGGAGCGTGATTCGCTCATGGCAACGTGAGAGAGTGTGCCGCAACGAGAGACGCAGACAGTGGCCGAGAAAACGCGCTCTGCCGCACGCATTTTTTCTCGCCACTTGGACCCACTTTCGCCTATTTTCAGTTGAATTTCCCATTTTTCAATTGATTTTCTTGAATTTCTTATTCGAAAGTTGTATAGTCTGTAGGGGCGCATATCATGCTTTAATTCCTCTAACAATTTGCCTCTTTTACTCTTTGTAAATTGCTCAGAGACTGTTATTTTCAAAAAACGATTTTAACAAATGTTTCCCTGATTGTCATTCTTCCAAGCTTTGTCCACGGTTGCTCTGTTAACTTGATAGATTTCAATTCTTTCTTTAATACCGCTTTTAGTTCATTCTTTTCTTGCAAATTGATTGATGTGCAACTTTACGAAATATTTCCAAATTACACGGCCTGTAGAATTTAAATCGCGCTTTTTTCGCGCGCTTTAGGAGCGTGTTTCGCTCGAGTGTATGGGCGCGAACGCACAATACGCAAGCGACGAACGACTGCTACCATAAGGTCGTTAACACGATTTACGGGGGATATTTACGGCGGCGATTGCAAAATCTCATGAAAAATGCGGATTTTCACCGATTTTCGATGAAAAAACGTCATTTTGGCCGGAGAAATCGAGAAATATGGAAGAAAAACAACAATTAAAGTCTAAAAAGACAATTGAATGTGAGTTTTACAGCCAATAATTGAATTTTCAGCCGGGCGACAGCGGAAAATTAAAAATCAAGAGGTTTGTTGATTTTTCCTTAACTTTTTGTCGATATACGTTCAAATTATGCTAGAATATAACAGATTCACATGTTTTTTTCACAAAATTGATAATTTTCAGCGAATAACTTGGAGAAATTCATTTTCCGAGGCGAAAAATCCGAAAATACGAAATTTACACAATTTTTTGTTGAGAAACACTTGATTTGTAGAGAAAACATCTGTTTTTGTTCGATTATATATAATTTCCACTGGTAATCGGCAAAAAATCAAGGAAAACTCAACAAACCTCTTTATTTTTAATTTTTGGCTGTCGATCGGCTGTAAATGCGTTTATTGCCTGTAAAACTGGTGTGGGACAACATTATTGATTGTATTTCATTGTTATTTCCTCAAATTAATCGTTTTTTCCCGAAAAAACCGTGTTTTTTCGTCGGAATTCCGGAAAAAAACCTTGTTTTCCGAGAGAAGTACACGAACTCCCCGTAAATCGACACCGCCGCCTTATGGTAGTTCATACACTCCGAAAGCGCGCGAAAACTCGCGATTTAAATTTCTACAGGCCGTGTAAATTTCCAGGTGATCCACGAATAATGAGTCGGAAAGGCCCATTAGTCAAGAACACGGAGACGGACGTGCCGCTGCGTATTGCCATCGTCGAGAAGGATCGATGCAAGCCGAAGAACTGTGGTCTGGCGTGCAAAAGATCCTGTCCGGTGGTCCGGCAGGGAAAGCAGTGCATCGTAGTCGAGGCCACCTCGACAATCTCACAGATCTCTGAAATTCTGTGCATTGGATGCGGTATCTGTGTGAAGAAGTGTCCGTACGACGCCATCAAGATCATCAATCTCCCAGCCAACTTGGCGAACGAGACGACTCATCGTTACTCGCAGAACTCGTTCAAACTGCATCGTCTGCCAACTCCGAGATGCGGAGAAGTACTCGGATTGGTCGGAACCAACGGAATCGGAAAGTCCACTGCGTTGAAGATTCTCGCCGGAAAGCAGAAGCCAAATCTCGGAAACTTCGAGAAGGAGCAGGAATGGACGACCATCATCAATTACTTCCGTGGTTCTGAGCTCCAGAATTATTTCACGAGAATTCTGGAAGACACGTTGAAGTGCGTCATCAAGCCACAATACGTCGATCAGATTCCAAGAGCCGCCAAGGGAACCGTCGAGCTGAATCTGAAAAGAAAGCACGACAACGACAACCTCGACAGTGTCATCGACCAGATGGGTTAGTTTAAAGACCATAAAAACTTGAACAAAGTGTTAAACGTTCATTTTTGCAGAGCTCCGAGGACTTCTTACTCGCAACATCGAGCAGCTTTCCGGAGGAGAGCTCCAGCGTTTCGCCATTGCCATGTGCTGCGTCCAGAAGGCCGACGTCTACATGTTCGACGAGCCATCTTCGTACCTCGACGTCAAGCAGCGTCTGAAGGCCGCCGCCATCATCCGCCAGCGTGTCAGTGACACCAACTACGTCGTCGTCGTTGAGCACGACTTGGCTGTCCTCGACTACCTGTCCGACTTCATCTGTTGTCTGTACGGAGTGCCAGGAGTCTATGGAGTCGTCACTCTTCCATCGGGAGTCCGTGAAGGAATCAACATGTTCCTCGACGGATTCATCCGAACTGAAAACATGCGATTCCGTGAGTCGAAGCTGTCTTTCAAGACATCCGAACAGCAGGAGGAGATCAAGAGAACCGGAAACATCAAGTACCCGGCCATGGCCAAGCAACTCGGAAACTTCAAGCTCCGTGTGGAAGCTGGAGACTTCTCGGACTCTGAAATCATCGTGATGCTCGGAGAAAACGGAACCGGAAAGACCACCATGATCCGAATGATGGCCGGAAGTCTGAAGCCAGAAGACGAGAACACCGAGCTGCCGCACGTTACCATCTCCTACAAGCCGCAGAAGATCTCACCAAAGACGGAGACCACTGTCCGGTACATGCTCCACGACAAGATCCAGAATATGTACGAGCACCCGCAGTTCAAGACCGACGTCATGAACCCGTTGATGATGGATCAGTTGCTGGATCGCAACGTGAACGAGCTGTCCGGAGGAGAACTTCAGCGTACCGCCCTGGCCCTGTGCCTCGGAAAGACCGCCAGTCTGTACCTGATCGACGAACCATCCGCATATCTGGATTCGGAGCAACGTCTTCACGCCGCCAAGGTCATCAAACGATTCATCATGCACGCCAAGAAGACCGCCTTCGTCGTCGAGCACGACTTCATCATGGCCACCTATCTCGCCGACAGAGTCATCGTCTTCGAGGGACAGCCGTCGGTTGACACTGTTGCTTGCAAGTGAGTATTCCTGTTTTTTTTCCTTCCCCACTTTCCAATCCACCCATTTCCAGACCCCAATCGCTTCTGGAGGGAATGAACCGTTTCTTGAAAATGCTGGACATCACGTTCCGTCGTGATCAGGAGACGTACCGCCCGCGCATCAACAAACTCGACTCGGTCAAAGACGTTGACCAGAAGAAGAGCGGCCAGTTCTTCTTCCTCGACGACAACTAAGCTCTTGACCCCTCAAACTATCAATTTCTTCGCTTTTTCTCTTCTGTTTTCCCCGTTGTTCGTTTCTCGTTTCTGTCCTTTTTTTGGTGTTTTCCTTAAATTATTCTATTGTCCCCTTTTCTTTTCCTGGATTATCTTTTCTGTCAATTTAGATTGTTGGTTTCTTCTTTCCTCATAATCACTGCTGATGGCATACACTTGGTTCTTTCGAGTACTCTTCTTCTTCTTTTCCAGGTGTTTTTGTTGACACCTCAGCTCTCGCAGCTGACGTACGGACCCAATGTCCACGGTGATTTGTGGTTGTACTGATACGACTGATAAGCCTCCCTCAGTGGCAATTCGCTAACCAGCCGAATAAGGGGAACGTTTTGTTCATGTATTTTTCTCGTTTCTCCGAGACATTTTCCGCCTCTTTTCGTCTTTTTAATTTGACCTTCACGCCCATTTTCCGTCTCTCTTTCCTCTCCTTTTCCCCCTTTTTTTCGCCTTCTTCGTTCTTTTTATCCGTTTGTGCAATCTCTTCTCCTCACGCCTTCGCCCCCGTTCCGCATATAAGTTACGGCGGTGAATCTAACAGTTTTTCGAAGAATTTCGGTTGAGATTTCGAGACGAGATTAGCCTACCGAGTTGTCGGTGCGATTCGTCGCGCCTCGTCTCGAGGTTAATTGCTATACCAGTTTTATTTTCTCTTGGCGTGGCTAATGTTTTTCTACCGTTTTCAGGTCAGTCATCCTAGTTTAGCGAATTATGGAAACGCGCTCTAATCAACCTGAAGGGTCTCTGTGCAAAATGCAAGGCTTCACTGCTAATGCGCTCCACCGGGATTCTGCAAACACCCCTACGCAGAACTGCACAATCCTTAGCTACAGTGATTACTATCCTATTTTCGTCCTCATTATCCGTTCCTTTCTCTTTTCATTTTCCTTTTATTCTCGAACCGAACAGAACACGAAATGACGTGATTGCGTGCATGTGCCAGCCTTCTTCCCACTCATTGTCAGGTTTCTTTCCATAAACAAGATTGCCCCTCTTGTCTGCTTCTCTTCGTCTCTCACACTCTCTCGCCGTTGTTTTATTATTAACTTAGACATCCGAGAATGTTCTTGAATTTGTGATAGAAAGGTGCCGATGGAAAACACGAGGAAACGTGACAATGCCCACTGAATTATAGAGTTATCTATGCCGAATGTGGATATAAAAAGAAACGCGCTCCATTGAGAACAAGCTGGA
Organism: Caenorhabditis becei; assembly: GCA_900536315.3. Taxonomy (NCBI): domain Eukaryota; kingdom Metazoa; phylum Nematoda; class Chromadorea; order Rhabditida; family Rhabditidae; genus Caenorhabditis; species Caenorhabditis becei. Next base: position 537,365 of record LR538674.1, read on the forward strand.
CTGTATTCTGAACTTGTAATTCTTGCAGGCAATTCCAAAAAACGGCACAACGTTCTCACGGACCACTTGTCAATAATCCGTTTTCCCTTCCGTTTTGCCCCGAAAAAGTGTTCGTTTCCCCCTCTCCTCAACACATTTTCCAACCGAATTGGCTTCTCGAGACAACTTTGTAAACTCATAAGGACCCGTTCTCTGCTTCTCCGACCCCTCCAACTCTCTCCCTTTTGTTTATAATTTCGCCCGTTCATGCCCCCTGACATGCCCTCCGAAAATTTGGCGTTTCCGTGGAAATCGAGAGCTTTTATTAGTGACTGCTGCCACGGAAGGCCAACTTTTCACTTTCTCCGAATGCCATTTTTTGGGAGATACATAATACGTCACGTTCACCAACTAGACACTTTAATCCATCTCTCTCCTCAAAATAATCCATTTCACAGTGTCATCAACTCTCTTTTTTTGATCTGTTACTTCAGTTCATTAGAGCGCACTTTCAACATTGGTTAATCAGCAAGAAGCGGAAAGGAAGGTCACTAAGTTAAGGGGACGACGAATGAGTCTGTCAATATTTGCAATTTGTGTTTTCCCCCGACTCACACCTTTTCTTTTCGGACTTCCTTTCCCCTACCGTTCCATTGGATAGTTAGAGTGCTAGAGGCGGAAACGGGATTAGCTCCCAGTAGGTCTACCTGTTTTTCAATGATTCGTGTTTTTCCGATCACACAATACGGCCTCCAGCTACCAAAAATAGGCATTCCTCACACTTTTCGTCAGTTTGCAGGATGTTCCGTTCAAGTAACATACAATCTTCCCTCCCCAGAACTTCCCACCCAAACCCCTATTATGTCACCTCTCTCCGTAATGCTAATTCTCTTCCAATGATCCTCACCAATTTTTGCGTCAATCCCGTGTCTCCATAACATTATTCTCGAGACTGTCGACTGGAATCCTTCCCAATAATTGTCTCATTCTGCTGCCAAAACTGGCTTCTCCTCCAGAAAATAACCTTCTCTGCCTCTTTTTCGAAACGGTTTCTGCCCTCCGAACGACCAAAGAAAAGGCCCCCCAATTTTCTTTTCGGGCCTCGGAAACAGATAATTAGCACCGAGGAAATGCCAAATTCCATTCGTTTCTTCGTTTTTTTCTTTTCCTCAACTGACACCTGTTCCTTTCTTTCCGTGTTTTCTGTGTGTTTTCTAGCCGGTGTTGATGTCTGAAAAACTGTTTTTTTCCGGACTGTTTGACTGGTTTTTCCAGCGAAAGTTGATCGTTTTCCAAAATAAACACCCACAAGTGACAGTTTTTGGCAGTTTTTGGACTGTTCGTCAAGCAGAAATTTGCATATTTGGTCAGTATTTTGAGTATTTGAGAATGTGTTCGTTGGAGCGCATTTCCAACTCTCAAGTTCGAATTCGTAACTATCTATTCCTGGAAACATTCCAGTCTTTGATCCAACATTTTCACCTGCTTCAAAGAATTCATCATTCCCGAAAAACTTGCTAGTTCTAGTCACATTCTCGCTCAAATCCCAATTCAGACAGCTTATTCAATGCTTATTTGTTTATCCGCAATCAAATCTATTCAATTTCTGACGAGAAAGAAATACATTAAAAACTGCGTCACAACTCTTTCTATTTTCGGGCGAAACGCATGTTCTTGGCAAATTATACGTGCAGCTGACTGACTGATTTATGTCTTTTTCCATCCCGAATCCTCGCCGTTCGTTTTCTCTTTTTCACAGCCCATTTAAACAGACTCGTCAGGGGTTGATCCAATCATCAAACAGTAAAAACGGAGAGAAAGCAGTGTGACCGCGATTCACGGGAAAACCAAAACAGAGACCGATTCCCCCTTGGGATTTGCCCCGCATTTCCCATCTTTTTCTCATCTTTTTCTTGCTTTCTTCATGTTTCTTGGGATTTGATGTGCTCTCCGATATTCAACGTTTCTTCCTCTTCGACGTTTCAGATATTGTTGTGTTATTCTAGGAAAAATAGGAAATTGTGATTTTGAAATTTTCCATCACACTTTCTACCGTAATCATATGAATTGCAATTTTGAGCAATAAGAAACAAATCTGCATTTCAAAGTTATCAGAAAAGATAAGAACTCCACCGAATACCTATTTCCTCATCCAAAAATCGCTTCTCGACCGTTCGATTCGATTCGTTCCGCGCGGATTTCCCTCTCTAATCGGAACGCTATTCCCATTCTTTTTCTCTGCGTCTCTTGTGTATTTTATTAGGAAAAGAGGATTTGCGGTGGAGAGATTTCGAGAAAACGAGTGAGGAATGATCGGCGCGGATACAATACAGACTGACCAGCCGACGAGACCGAGAAGCATTGAATTTCAATCCAATTTATTGTCTATTGACTGTGAGAAAGATTTCGTTTCTGGTTTCCGGATCACCTCGACGTGATCACCTTTCCTCTTTTTTCTGTGAACATTGTTCTTATCACCTAGTCGTTACTGTCACAACTGCGCTGAATTTTGTTATTGTCAAGTGTGCACAGCTGTTGTTCACTGTCAAAGGGAAATTGTGAATTGGAAAATAGGATTGATTCAATGGAACATCTGGTTTTTAGTGCTCGGCATGTTTTGCATTTTACATTTTCCCGCAACTTTTCAATCCACACATGTGCTGGTGGTCTTTGTCTAGGAGATGAATGGCTTGTCACTATTGAATAAGCAAAATTGTTAACAGAGGACTGGACACAATAACTTTCACGAAATGATATGCCTTTGGAACTTCGAATTCTCCCAAAATCATCAAAACACTGATTTCGTTGCGAGACCACCCGTTATTTCCAGCATGCGCCTTTAAACTTTCTACAGTAACCGTTTTCAAAACAAGTTCGATTCCATTTGTTTTTTTCCATTTTTTCCCCTAATTTGTATCATTTCCTGCTTACTTTTTCCAAATTCTAAACATAAAACGTGTCCATCAGCATTCATCCGCCGCTATCACCACTATTACACATCCGGAACGAATTCATTTCGTACAGTGTCTTTTTGTCCCGCTGTCCGTGTCCATTCAAATCAAAAACCCTCTCCAGATGACTAATCACGTCTTCTTCTCCTCTCGTTTTTGTCTCCATTCATTGCATCCCGAATAACCGTGCCTGGCTTCGAGTACTATATTCTTGCGGCGGTCATCGCTCATAAATTGCAATGTTTGCAAAAGGGAGCGAGAGGGCGCAGAGACTCAGAAACAACAAGACCAAAAAAGTGACACGTTTTTATATTTTGCATAAGCGACGCGGAGAGACCACCTCAACCCGCGCTCCATTCTGCTTGTTCGGCGGACAAGATACGTGTCAGTTTTCGGAAGAATAAGCATAAAAACAGCCTTTTCTCTCTGATTTTTTGCAACGTTTCGGAGGTTTTCACTCCTTTCTATACAGTAACCTTATGCTGCTACGTTCTAGTTATCCTACTTTCGCTGCGAGACCCCTAGGCCTCGAGACCCGTTTGTCACGCTCAATTGAGCACATCAAGACTCACAAAGCACCGCCGACCCGAAGTGACCCGACCCCGGGGCCGCATTCAGCTGTTTTCGTTTTCCATCAAGTTTCTACCTCATAGATACTTCCTCTCCTTATCTATTATCGATTTGCTACGTGGAGCAGACAAGTAGGTGTTTGTTTGAGTAGAAGGTGTGAGCTTAGAGAGAAAAGAATGTATGATAAGAGCTGAAAACTTTGTCACTTTTTTCATTATTTTATTCAATACTGTTTCGATTTTCTGTTTCTTTCTGCTTACAGTAGCTCCTCAATAGAGCGTGATTGCTCAAATAACAAAGCGTGAATCATCACCGGTGAAGCGGAACAAACTTGAAACATTACAGTTCTCGAGCACATTTGAACCCGCCGAAACTGCCGAGAGTCAACAGAGAGAGCGGGGACGCAGACAGATGAGAGTGTTTCTGTTCTGTGCACATGCACTTCTTTCCAAATTAGTCTCCATCTTCCAACTGTTCAAATATTACCGTTAACCGATTCATTAGGCTAGAAAGAGGGCGTGAAGAGAGCGAGAGACGCAGAGAGATTGATGCTGATGCCGTCTAATGCCCGCAACGGTTCTCGTGGGTGGTTTCTCGTCAAAAGTTAGTTAGGCTCGACAGAAAGTTTGCATTTCAAATTTCCCGCCTCGTTACTTATTCTCATGTGCTTCTTTCCTACGAATTTCCTTCAAAATTCACAATTTAGGCCATCAACCCAAACGAATTTGGAGACGAAGCCGACAGCGCCAAACTGTAGGTTGGTTGTTTTGCAACAAATTTTAAAAATTTTATCATGTCTAGACGTGTTTTCCACTAAAAACTCTGAAAGTTCCACGCGGAACACGTGTCTCGACCTGTTATCCACGTTGAGTAAACAGTGCCGTCTGTTCGGCCGTGTAGTCCACGTGGAGAACATGTCCAAATTTGGTGTGCCAATTGACACTCTCAATTTTCATACTTTTCGCAGTTTCTCCGTAAATTCAAACATTCTCCTTTCAGATACGGGTCGATTAAACCTTGCACATAAATAGGAACACCAGGACACGATGATTTTATTCAAGAAAAAGGCAATTCTAAAGGTTCTCCTACTGATACCTGTCGTCTGGATCTGCTCGCTCATTTTCTTCGCCGCCACAAGTAATAATCAGGTAAATCAATTGAATTTGCAATCTTCCAAACATTATAAACTTCAGAATGACCTCAATCAGCGAGTAGCAGACGCAATGGCACAGCACCCGAAGGTCATTCAGAATCAACCGAAACTTGTGCAAGGCTTCGGAGCGCCCATCGAACCAGAACCAGCTGCTCCGGTTGCTGAAGAGCCAGAAAGCAACCACGTCGAGGACGAGCAGCCGGGAGGAAACCTGGCGAAGCCAAAGTTCATGGTGGACCCGAACGACCCGATCTACAAAAAAGGTGATTCCAGTCAAGCTGGAGAACTCGGAAAGGCTGTGAACATTGACAAGACTGTGAGTTATTTTTTTAAAGGCGCCAGTTTAGAAAACTTAACTGTATTCAGAAACTAACACCGGAAGAGAAGGCCAAATATGACAAAGGAATGCTCAATAACGCCTTCAATCAATACGCATCTGATATGATCTCGGTGCACAGAACACTTCCTACTAACATTGACGCGGAGTGAGTTTTCTTCGAATTCCTCTCGAATCTCTTCGTCTTTTCTAGGTGCAAGACGGAAAAGTACAACGACAACCTGCCACGTACCTCTGTCATCGTCTGTTTCCACAACGAAGCCTGGTCCGTCCTGCTCCGAACAGTCCATTCCGTTCTGGAGAGAACGCCCGAGAACCTTCTCGAAGAGATTGTTCTTGTCGACGACTTCTCTGACATGGACCACACGAAACGGCCGCTTGAGGAGTACATGTCGCAATTTGGTGGAAAAGTCAAGATTCTGAGGATGGAGAAGAGAGAAGGACTGATCAGAGCTCGTCTCCGCGGAGCAGCCATCGCCACCGGAGAAGTCCTCACTTACCTGGATTCCCACTGCGAGTGCATGGAGGGATGGATCGAACCGCTTCTCGACAGAATCAAGCGGGATCCGACGACCGTCGTGTGTCCTGTCATCGACGTCATCGACGACAACACCTTCGAATACCATCACTCCAAGGCTTACTTCACCAGTGTCGGCGGTTTCGACTGGGGTCTTCAGTTCAATTGGCACTCGATCCCGGAGCGTGATCGCAAGAACCGCACCCGTGCTATCGACCCGGTCAGGTCACCAACAATGGCAGGAGGACTGTTCTCGATCGATAAGAAGTATTTCGAGAAGCTCGGAACCTACGATCCAGGATTCGATATCTGGGGAGGAGAGAATCTGGAGCTGTCGTTCAAGATCTGGATGTGCGGAGGTACCCTCGAGATCGTTCCGTGCTCCCATGTCGGTCACGTCTTCCGTAAGCGCTCTCCGTACAAATGGAGGACTGGAGTGAACGTGCTCAAGAGAAACTCGATCCGATTGGCTGAAGTGTGGCTTGACGACTACAAGACGTACTACTACGAGAGGATTAACAACCAGCTTGTAAGTATTGACTCCCATCTCTCCTAGTCAAACGTCTGCTTCAGGGAGACTTCGGAGACGTGTCTGCCCGCAAGAAACTGCGTTCGGACCTCGGCTGCAAGTCGTTCAAATGGTACCTCGACAACATCTACCCAGAACTTTTCGTTCCCGGAGAGTCCATTGCTAAAGGAGAGGTACGCCATCATTTCTCAGTTCTCCCGACCCCCAGAATCCCTTCACAACTTCTCCTTCTAGTTATCATTCTATCAGTAGTCTCTCTCAGTTTCTTTAAATCTCTCTTATCCACTGACTCTCTCTATTTCTCTTCCAATCCCAGCATCCCTCGCTTTGGTTACCTTCCGGGATCTCTAACCCTCATTTCCCTAATTTTGTACCCGTTTGGTTCTGGGAGCATTCTCAGTTAATATGTCCGTTGTTCAGGGATGTTTACCAACGAAAACAAACAACAAGAAAAATCTAATTACCGACTCTGACCGTGGTATTATCGTGCCGGGGGGCTACTGTAAAAGCTTCTTTTCGTAGTGATTGCATGCGTTTTCTTGTGAATGTATGTGTGTCCTCTCACCTTTTGTCACTCAGAATCCTGCAAATGTCTTTGAATGTCACGATCAGAATGCTAGCATGATCACCCAACACTCGGATTCTCGTTGGAGCACACTTGCTTCCCAGAGTTTCCGAGTGCAGCAATCCCTCTCCCATTCTCACAATTTCACCGCATTTCTTACCTTTGACACACCCGCATGGTTTTCAAACCCGAATCCAAAATCAACTTCCTATTCACACCTACCCTTTGCGAAAGTCTTTTCCTTCAATCACTAGCATCTCTTTCTCTCTTCTTCCTCTTTCTCACATAGTCATCTATCACTGTTGTGTCGTGAAAGTGTGTGAGCACCTGCACTGAATGATCCGAAGTGTTGAATCGGAAGATCGTGGCGAGACCCTCATCGTTCCGTTTGACACTTCTCTTCATTCGAGTTTCCTGTTTGGAGTATGATTCTGCATCGAGCTTCTCGTTGCGAAGTCTTGCTCCAAACTTTGTGCGACACTGAGTCCTAGTCCCCACAACTAGGCTCTCCGTTTCCTTCTATTCTATCTGTCTTGATGTGGTCGTTTGGTGTTTGAAGGTGCGCAACAGTGGGGTGCAACCCGCACGATGTCTCGATTGCATGGTGGGCCGGCACGAAAAGAATCGGCCCGTCGGCACGTATCAGTGTCACGGTCAGGGCGGCAATCAGGTTAGTCCCAATCCACCGAGCCCTTGCTGCGTTTCAGCTGCGCAACGCGCAATCATCGCAATGTCTCGACAGCGCCGTCGGAGAGGAAGTCGAGAACAAGGCGATCACGCCGTACCCGTGCCACGAGCAAGGCGGAAATCAGGTTGGAAGACTATTTGAAGCGGAGCTGAGCACGGAAGAACTAGCAGAATCGAGGAAGAGAGCACCGGATCGTCGTGGGAACAGTAGGGGACTGTAGGAAGGGGAGAGCGGGCATAAAATACATGTTCAATGTCGGGAAACGTTCGGTGAACTTTTGGGTTTTCAACTTTCATGTTCACTTTCGGGGTTGGAAGCACAACATTTCACGTTTCATCTAATGAGTCAATGTTCACGAGCAGTCACAATTGAAACTATATTTTGACCAAATTCAATATCATTCACTTTTTTCGTAAGACCCCTAGGCTCCAGACCCCACTTTTCTCTCTTTTGATCCCATGATCCCATTGAAAAATAGATGCGAAATGCCGGTGGCGGCAACCGTCAGTGCATCGACTACAACACTGCGGCCAGCAAGAAAGGCAGCAAATTCGGCATGTATGAGTGCCATAATCAGGGCGGAAATCAGGTTTGATTGGGAAAAGGAAATTAGACAGATTGTAAGATACCGGTGCTCTCTTCGTGGTAGGTTTTAATCACATTTTACAGAACGAGGCCTTCGATTTCATCTAATCCGCGCGATTTCAGAATCCAAGCTGGTTTCTGGACACTGATAGTTTCTTTTTCAGTACTGGATGTTGTCGAAAGACGGAGAGATTCGACGTGACGAGTCTTGCGTTGATTACGCTGGCAATGATGTCATGGTGTTCCCGTGCCACGGAATGAAGGGAAATCAGGAGTGGCGATATAACCATGATGTAAGCTTTCCGACAGTCCTCAGAAACTCATCCATGCTCTTTCAGACGGGACGTCTCCAACACGCCGTCTCGCAAAAGTGTCTCGGAATGACACGCGACGGTGCGAAGCTCGAGATGGTCGCCTGCAAGTACGACGATCCGTACCAGCACTGGAAGTTCAAGGAGTACAACGAGGCGAAGGCCGTCGAGCACGGAGCCAAACCGCCCAGCTAATCCCCCTTGTTATCTCCTTTTTTAGTTTTCATGTACCATTTCCCCTCCATTGCTCCATCTAGTATTGTGTATTCGACGACTTATGGGTATCTCTCGTTTTATCGAATTCATCTTGTTCCCCCTTTCAAAATGTGTTAATTTATTGCCTCCTCATCTTTCCCCGTAAATCAGTTTTTCGCTCCCTGAGCCCCCCGGCTTTAACTCTCTAGCTCCGCTCCCTGGTTCCCCCCACTTCTAAATGACTCTTCCATTGTGATACTTGACAGTTCGTGCATTTCCCCATCCCCGATTATTTCACTTTCCCCCTGTAATTTCTTGTTCGTCTCGCTCTCTGGGTACTCTCTTTCTCTTATTTCTCTCCACATCTACACTCCTCGTTTCCGGCATGTGATATCGATGAATTGCTTCTGGTTTTGACTACGTGAACTCACAATCATCGAAAAGTAAAAACAAACCATTTCTGAATCGACAAACTTCTGTTGGTAACAGAGTTGGAGTGAAATTAAAAGAGAATGAATCAAAAAGCCCAAATGTTGGCTCCGACACCGCCTCCGAAGTGAGCCCCTCTCCAGAAGCCTTTCCCAGAAGTCCCGATTCAGAATGTACCGTGTAGAAGACATCCCGTTCTCCGACGCCGACACCCTTCCCGAGTTCTCGAATCGTGACGGATCGAAGGAAACGGCCGACAGATGCTGGCAGCTGATGATGGTCCGAGTGCCGGAGAACCTTCCCGAACTTCAGATGAAGACCATCTCCGACACGGTCTCCGGGGAGATGCGTGCCACGTGGAAGACTCCGCCCACCTCCTTCACCTTCTTCTCCGCCCCACATCTTCCGATTCTCCACGTTGCACATGGAATCGCCAAGAAGAATATCGGCGAGAAGGTGCAGATCCGGTCGAGTCAATTGTTCGCGGAGCCCAAGAACGACAAGGTGAGAGGGAAGTGCGCTCTACCGAACACTTGCGTTTTCAGTTCCCGATCGCAAAAGATTCGGAAATCAAGAATCTGAAGTTCGAGGTGATTCTCGGCGCGAACCGCTTCAACTGGGACAAACACGAAAGCAATCAGGACATTGCGAAACGAATCGAGAGCACTCTATTCGAGTTGGGCCCCTTATCTCTGATCGCTTATCAGACTTTATCACTTGCAGAGTGATGCGTGTCCTTCCGAACGTCGTCTTGTTCCTCGGCCCGATCGCCTTCGACATTCTGTTCGAGACCCTCGAGAAGCAGAAGCGCAAATCCAACTCGCAGATGAAGACGTGCGTCGTCGTCGTCGAGAACTTCAGATGGAAGAACAACGCGTGGAAACGTCTTCAGAAGGGCGGCACGTCGAGCATCTCGGCTCCACTCAAACCGATTCTTTGATTATAAATATCTGATTTTGAATAAATGTTTAGTAGAAAGAGAGAAGTTGAAATTACATGTCGGACTGCTCAGGCCGCAATCCGGAAATGACTCGGGACCTGATTCATTCGAAAGAGAATCATCGACTTCCTATAGTGAACTCGGCTCAGATTTTGCCAAGAAGTCCTTATTTTGGCTCACGGAGCCCGCAAAGTCCTAGCCAGCACTAAAATCCAGTACAAATTAGCACTAAAAATCAACTTTTCACGCGGAAAAATGAGTACTGGAGACGATGGCCAAAATTAGTACTGACTGGACACTTTGATGGCTCCGTGAGCCAAAATAAGGACTTCTTTGCAAAATCTGAGCACAGTTCACTATAGGAAGTCGATGATTCTCTTTCGAATGAACCAGGTCCCGAGTCATTTCCGGATGGCGGTCTAAGCAGTCCGACATGTAATTTCAACTTCTCTCTTTTCACTAATCATTTATTCAAAATCAGATATTTAGAATCAAAGAATCGGTTTGAGTGGAGCCCTAAGCAGTCTGACATGTTAGAGAGCTCTAGGACAAGACACTGAAAGAGATTGTAATGTAACAAGTTGCGTTCGGCTGTTTATTTCGCGGAAGTGAACAACAAAAAGAGAAAAGAACCAAATTCAAAATCTCAAATGTTTATTCGGTGTGCTCAAACGAAAAGATCAGCGAGTGCGACTTTCCTCTCGGGCTTCTTCTCCTCCACCGGCATCTCTTCTCTCTCCGATTCCAACGAAATCTTGTTGATGAGTCGTGGCATCGAGTTGTCGAACGAACGGCTTGTCGCCAGGCCGCGAAGCTCCGAAATGTTCACGATGACGGTGGTGAGTCGCACGAAGACGGCCATACTGGCGAGAGCAGTGGCAACCATCGCGAGGACGGTGCAGACGAGGGTGATCCCGTTGAGGGCGTGGCACATGCTGTCGGAGATGGGCTGTTGCACGTAGACGCACGGTTTGTTCATGGTTCGGATGAACAGCGAGACGATGTGGAAGAGGTGGAAGGTGGTGAAGAAGAAGGCGTGGAGCATGAAGAGAAGGGTGAAGACGCCGAAGGCACGGCGCGACGAGCAGGTTCCGATCAACGACATGATGGCCAGGGCGGAGAGCAGCATCTCCTTCGGATCCAGCGCCTCGTCCAGTGGCACCGTCGACTCGACGACTTTCACGGTGGTGTTGTAGAGTCCGTTGACCAGGAAGACGACGGTGATGACGGCGCAGAGCGGGGCTTCGAGTGGCTTGAGACAACTCATGGTTAGTTGTTAGTTGAGACGAGAGAAGTTAGTTGTGAGAACTGAAGGTTCTAAGGGGAACGCTCCCCTTTTATAAGGAAGATTTGGGGGTCACGGGGACAATCTGATAAGAGAAATGATAACGTGACGTGGAGATTTGAACCGCAATACGGAGCCAGCTGGAGGAAACACTGTAGTCACTGAATCTTCTGATCAGTCATCATACTACACTGAAAAACCATCTGCTAGATTATGGTAACCTAGATGCAACTGATTGTTCACATAATTGCTCTGTACACTGTAAGAACCACTAAAATTTCACGTAGGAATCCACGTGATAACCTTTCTGTAATCACTGATTAGAATCTCCTGTCTTTTCTGCACCACGACCAATATAAAAGTAGTTTCTCTATGCTTGAAATTGGAATCTGTGAGTTTTTCCCATCGAAATTCTGAAGATCGAGGCTGAAATTGAAATTCAGAAGATATTCACGGATGGTAATCTCTTTCTTGCTATTATCATTATTTCCTCTTCTGTTGGCACAATGTGCGTCGAAAAAGAAACAAAGTAAGGAGAAGTCGGCGAGAAAGTTGGAGAGAGAGTTTCCAAGAATGCATCAACGGGGAGCCAACGGACAGAAGGTGAGCAGAGAACAAGGAACAGTTCGCTAGAGCATACTTCAGATGCCTGAGGACTCGTCGACGGTGACTCAAAGTCCCGTTCCGAAGGTCGATAAGGACAGCAAGCCGAAGACGCCGAAAGAGGTCGTAGCGACACCGACGGTGGAACAGAAGCCGGCGGCGAAGCAGTCGGCGAAGAAGCCGACGAAGGTTGTCGAGAAGCCGAAGTCGATGCAGAAGAATTCGAAACAGGAGGAGAAGAAAGATAAGAAGGAGATAAAGGTGGGCAGACGGGAGATGGAGCATCTCTTGGAACAGTTTCAGAACTCGGCGGAGAAGGGGAAGACGCAGTGCAAGACGGCCGAGGAGAAGAGCGTATCGGCACGTGGCAAAAAGACGGAAGAGACGAAGACCGAGGAGCAGAACGTCACGAAGACGCAAGACGATCCGACCAACACAAAGTCGGTGATAAAACCGAAACCAAAGTGGGTGAAGATAGGCATCAGTTGAAAAGAATCTCATGTTTCAGAGCGAAGAAGGAGAAGGTCGAGGAGTACATGGAGTCACAGGGCGAAGATGATACGTTGAAGTGTGTGAAAAGTATATCGAACGAGAGAGTTGATTAGATTTATTTGCTTTCGAATAAATTATTGCTCTAATACTGTAATGTCCAATTCGGTTGCTCTGTCCTTTCGAATTTCTGTGTTGTCCGTCTATGTGTCTGCGTCTCTCGCGTCCGCTCCCTCTCTCGTCTCGCGCCAGTGTGTGCACCACTTGTTTTTCTCTCCGTTCTTCTCACCGTTTTTCTCCTAAAAAGTCGCACTCTACACTCCATTTTCTTTCGCACTTATCCAATATTTTTCTTTATTTTTGCATAAGTTTTTCCTATTCATCTTTCTCAATTTCTAGTCAAAATGTTCGCTGAAATGGGCCTGCCGCCGGTGAAAATCGATCCGTTCGACGACGACGTGTTCATCTCGCCGCAAGCAGCACTTCACCAGCGATGCGGACGGATGACCATTCGCAACGGATCGAGTCTTTCGAATGATCCCGAAGGACTCATGGTCTCTGTGTTTCATCCGATCGAGAACAAGGAGTTTACCGTTCGATTCAAAGCACACGGACAAGGAACGAACATCTACAAGTGAGTTTTTCCTCAAAACAGGCCGGCAATTAAACGTATCGCTTTCAGAGTAAGATCAACAACCAACCGTGAACCAGACACATTGTATCAATACGTCGATGGAACGCCACTGTATCAGGTAGCAAAGCACGTCGACGACTGGTGCAGGGCAGCGACCGGCGGATTCCTTCAGATTGTAGTCGTTATCGTAAGCGTTTCCTTCGCCAATCACTTGAATTTCCGTTTTCTAGGACAAATGGTGTCCAAGAGAACAGTACGAGCAGACATTCAAAGTGGCTTCGTGTCCCGAACTCGTGATCAACTGCAATGACGAAGATACCCTTATGCTATGGGTGAACAGAATCGAGACAGGCCTCACGTCGCTCACAATCAAACCGGGCGTTGATTCCGTGTTCCGAAGAATTGACAGCCCAGTTCATCTGTCAGAAGAGTTCACAAGATTGCCAGTGGTAAGGGTTAGCGGGAAACGTGTCAATTCAAACGAAACATTTCCAGTGGTCAAGTCCATCCCTCAAGGAACTCGTCTTGATGCACCACATCCCATTCTCCGATGCACAATTTTTGAATCTCCGCATCCCGTGGTTCGAGATCATCTGCAGAACGTTGTCCGAAGAAACCATCAATCAGTATCTCCACGTAAGCAAACCAACAATTCATATTTCCCTACTAATTTTCTCTCCAGAAATGGTCCTCCGGAGAGCTCATCAAATCGAAACGATTCGGTATCTCAGTCGACAGACAAATAAACAAGGAAGCTGTGATGAAGGGGCTTCTCGTGACCCAATGGGACGAAGACTTCTGTGCGACGATGACGGAACTCGTCGAATCGACTTCGGAACGAGTCCGGAAGAGCCGATTCACAGTGTTCCGAACGGTGGAGAACCCGGAAGGCATTGCGGAAGCGGACAAAGAGTGCTCCAACGGAACCCTTTACTTCGATTTCGACGGTTCGATCTACTTCGAAGTGACCAAGAAAAACCGTGAATTCGAGGAAAAGCTCAATCAAACGCAGAGAGAAAGGGCCAAGTTTGCTCCGTAAATCTTTCCCGTGTATTTATTTATCGTTCCATGAAATCTCTCCTCTCTACTAACAGTAAGCCACATTTCCAATCTCCTGTGACCCAGTTCTCAAAAATCTTCTTCATGTTCTTTATTTTTATACAAACATTGTGCAAAGTGTGGAATAAAAACAACCCGAATCTTTTCAATTTTACAGAAAACTGATCACTGCTGGTAATATGACTGTTCTCTCTTCCTCTCAATGATAATCGGAACGGTGATCAGAGCGGTGAGAATCTGGAGGACGACAATGACAAGCATGCAGATTCCGAAGATCATCATGGTGAAGTCGAGACGGTCCCAGACGGCCGAAGAGCAAGTCGGCTGGCCGATGGGGCACGAGACGTTCGGAAGGTTGTCGGCGCCGCAGCAGTTGTACTGGAAATCGAGATAAGACGTGTTTGCGATGGAGCACACTTACCCGGAACGTGAATGCAGAGATATCCGGCTGGGCATTCATGTTGTAGGCATCGAACACGTACTGCTTCACAGTTCTTCTCACTGACTTTCTCTTCACGAGAGCCGTGATTCCAACTGCGATTTCGAGAAGGAACAGGATGATCATGGACAGAAGATACGGGGCGAGAAGGTACTTGCTGCGGATCACTGCTCCGATCACTCCGACGAATCCGATGATCGCGTTGGCAATGGCAAAGCCGATGATGATCCAAAAGGCCACGATGATCTGAACAGAAGGGACAGAGTTGGGGGAGAAGAGAAAGATGGACTCACTCCAGTTCTGATGTCCGATTTGTCTCCGGCGAGTGGTTCAGCGTCAGTATCTCGGAGGATGTTGGCACGGATCTCCGACTCGAAACTCTTGTCAAAACGGATCCAGAGAGCAAGGGCGATGACGGCGAGGGCGACTAACTGGAAAAAAGAGAGTTGTGATTGTGGTTTCCAGTCAGTGACATACCGTCTGTGCCAAGTTCATAAGGAAGATTACGATTCTGGAGAGGAATGAACAGAACGACATAGTTCCGGTTGAGTGTCTGAAATCAATGAAGGATTTGCCGAAAGCTATAAATAGAAGCCACACAAAAAAATGAAGAAAAAAGGTAGCAGGAATTGGCATATTTTAAGCCCCGCCGGACGTCATGTAACCCAAGTCATGTTTGCTCAAGAACCCGATGATTCATAGTACTCGAGGCGTTGGGACCACAAATCTAGGAACCCGTATAGAAGGAGAAGGAGCCCGAAAAAGTGAAGAAATGGATACTTGAGGAATGCAACGAAGAGGGCGGTTCGGCAAACAAACAAACAAAACGTACTAGGTGGTAGTTGGTTGGACACTGGTTAGTCATTGTTAATTAGACACGTGTGGCGAGCAAAGGATTGGTTTTTCGTAGTGGAAGGGATCAGAGAGGGAGCAAGTGTGCTCCATTGAGAAGTACCGTGGAGCGACTCTGACTGTCTTTCAACTAAACGATTGGTTCTTTTCTCGAAATGTCGTTTCGACAAGATGTCTGATGAAAGTGTTCTATTTGAGTATCGGATGACTAATGACTAAGTTTGCCCTTCGGCCTCAAAGGAAGTGCATTGGAAGTTCGCACATTTTGATCGATGAAAGAGGATATCAAGGTGGGGCTGGAACCAGCAGATCAAGTTTTTACGTCAAGGTGGAAGTGCGCTTTGCTGCACTAACCAACTTGGCGCAGTGCCAAGCGGAGTCTAATTGGATAATTGAATTGTCGGAAACAAAGCGTTTTTTGTGAGCCCCGGGGGATATGAAACTGATATTTGCCAGCCGGTGCCTCAACCTGTGCAAACATAAATCCGAATCAGAAAGAGAGGTGAAAGGGGAAATGTTTTGGGAACGGGGAAACGGGCAGGTGGAGTGGAGACTCGTTTCTAAGGTGATTGGATACTCTGGAGAAAGATTTGAGGAGAAAAGAGAGGGAGGGCAGGTTGAAGGGCAATGGGGAATTAGGAAATGAGCAGGGACTAGAGAGTAGGAGGGTCTCGACGCGGAAGGTAAGCTCTCGAGGCGAGACTCTGATTGAATCGGGCGAAGACAAGATTGCCTTCGGAACTGGACAACAAGACTTGTTTTCTGACAACGTGGCTGTAACCGGGAAAGGTTGGCGATAGGTCTTGAAGCGAAGTTCTGGTTACTGTAGAAGTCTGCTCGTGGCGAGACCATTCAGAGTACAACAGGAGATCGGAATGTTGCGAAACGCTGCAGACAGTACACTGAAAACTTTCAAAGTTTCAATTGTAAACTACTCACTAGACAGTTTCCAGGTGGGCGTGTCTCTATCAAACTGTCATACACACACTCGTCTTATGATATCTGCTGATGTGATATAAATATTAGCAAGTTCGGGGCACAATCGAGTTTTTATCAGTAAATCAAGAATCTCTCGAAAACGGCATGGGCTCCAAATATTTACGCGTCGAGGGGAGCCCTTTCCCCCCAATTTCTTGTTTGCTTAATGACTCGGAAGTAAGATTTTGATCGGCGAAACAAACCGGAGCAATGATTGTTTTAGGAGTTGCGAAACGAGATGGGATTACTGTTCGCAGGTTTTTAAGGGAATTGGAGATGAAGGGGCGAGTGGAAATGTCCTTTTAATACTTTGTTCAGTTCCGACATTCACAACCATCGCCATCCCATCCAGAACTTTTTAGCTTTTCGAGTGACGTCATGAAGAGGTGAAAATGGAAGAGAACATCAAAGAGATAATGAATTGATGATGCGTTGAAGAAGATAAGACGGAGTAGACGGGAAGCGAGTGAATGAAGAAGAGGAATGAGGAACAGGACAAGGAGGCCAAGGCCAAGAAGCTTCTCCGAAGAGCTGGGAGACATCGTCGTGAGGAAGACAATGGAGACTAACAACCATTGATCTGTGAAATGTACCTTTCTTTAGAATGCTGTCTTGTAATTCTTCTATTTTCTTTTTCCTTTCTTATCTCATCAGGACCAAAATGAACAATTCACAAACATTTGTTCACTTGTGTCATTATTCTCTTCATCCTCTCCACAAGAAGTTACAGATGAATCGGTTATTTATGCACCGCTGCAAAGTCTGTTAAAGACAAAAGAAATCAATTGGAGCATCGCTTGTTTCGAGGGTTGCGAAGCGAGCGAGGATTACTGTTTGCAGGTTTGGAAGCTTATTCCTGGTCTTATAACTCGAAACCCTCGTTTCCGTATAACCTAAAAGTAGTAACTTTTAGTGGAGAGCTGCTGATGATGAAGAGTTCTGTAGTGGTTTTCTCGAGAATCTGAAGAACAAGAGTTGAAAAAAACAGTTACAGAAGTTCAGGAATAGCATAGCCTGGTTTCGAGAAGATTTGCTCGCAATATCGTTTTCACGTTGTTGCCTCTGGGATTGAACCACTTATTGCCGTGACACCCTCACGCTTATAATCCAGCAAGAGCAACTCTAAATTTTAGATCATTTTAGTGATTACGTATCAGGTGGTCGATTGGATTAAAATGGAGACGAACCAAAAAAGGAAAGCCGAACCGAAGGCGAAGGCGCCAAAGAGGAAGTTGGGAGGAGATGAGGAAGAGGAGGTCGGGGTCCCGAAGAAGAGAAAGAAGGCCATTGAGGACACGAATGTATATGAAGATTTCTTTGGCAATTTTGTGAGTTTCTAACATTTGCCGGCAATTTTTGAGAGAAATAGAGTTCGTTTTTTATTAAGAAACAGTCAATTTAGTAATCGACATCTTTATGTATTCTTTCTGTCATTTTCCATTGAGTCGGCCTGCAATTAGAAACACTTTGCGTAGAGTACAGCCTGTGAGCAACTAATCGCCCGATCTTTAGAGGCATTTTTCGTTTTTTGTGTAGTTGCAAAATAGAAATGGGAGGGATAATTGGATGCTTTATTGCAGAAGAATTACTGGGCGAATGGAGAGTACGTTGGAGGAGGAGGAATCGACGCAGACGATTCGGATGGAGATGTGAGGTCGGAGCCAATGGAGCTGGACAGTGAAGTGGAAGGCGAGGAAAGAGACGATGACGGCCAGGAAGCTGACAAGATGAGGGAATCTGCAAAGAAGAGAGAGAAGGTACCGGATGAGACAGAGAAGAGAGCGGGGTTGCTGGGGCCTGTGCTGCGGGCTGGGATAAGCCAGCATCACTTGCGCCGGCAACTCCCGGAAGACTCTGAGAATGGACAGAACCGAGAAGCAGTGAACGAGGAAAAGAGGCGAAAATGCAAGAATGCCTGTTTGCATCACAAGTTGCAGGACGAGGAGGAGATGAGAAAGAAAGAACAGGAGGCTGAGAATTTGAAGGTGGCGGCCGCAGCTGCGAAGAAAAAGAGAGACGAAGCTCCGAAGAAGAAGAAGGAAGAGGTGGTCGGGTTGAACAAGACTCAGGCAGATACCCAGCGACTGGAGCGCCAGAAGATGATGAAGGAAGCGGAGGAAAAGAGGGTCGCAGAACTTCAGAAAACAAAGAAGGATGTGGATGAAAAACGCAAGAAGGAGCTTGAGGCAATTGCATCGAAAAAAGAGAAGCCGAAGACTGTCAACAACAAGAAGGTTGTTCCGGATCCGGCGAACTCGATTGACAAGAAGCAGGAGGCAACCACTCTGGACTTGGAAAATCGGACGGGAGTGAAGCTGATGACGATGACGAAGAAGAAGGAGAAAGAAGTGGGTCAAGACGATAAGGAGACGCGTGCTGATAAAGCAATGGTGGCTAAGAAGACAGTGGAGGGTTCACTGGAAACCCCTAATGAGACGGTGACCAAATTGGCCAAGAAAGCAGAAAAGACACAGGAGAGCAAGGAGACCTGTGCAAAGAACGGGGAGAAGCTGGATAATGAGAAGAAGGGCAAGGAAGAGGTCGGGAAGAAGGCTCGTGATGTGATGGACAAGAAGACTGATGCGGACGTTGAGAAGAAGAACGTCACCGAGACAACTGAACAATTAATGCCTCAGATACAGAATATGCCAACTGGAATGGCACCGCAGATTTTGGACGTTGAACAGGCACGAGGAGATGATCCGGCGAACAAGTCGATAGTTGGAGAAGAACCGAAAGAGGTGAGGTTGGAAATGGAAGAACATCTGCAGAAACCAGATGAGCTCTCTCGAATATGCCAGACTTTCATGAGAAAGCGTGTGATCATTCCAATAGAATCTCTGAAACTGGAACTTTTTGGTGAAGGTCATATCGATTTCAGTACAACAAACATTGTGAAAAGCTAAATTGATTTCCCAGAGACAGGAATTAGAAACTTTTGAGAATAAGGAAAATAAAATTTTTGTTTCAGACTGATCTGCAGCCCCAGAACCAGCTGCACCCTCCAACAGCATCGAAAAAGACGACCCCACAAGTTTCAAGAGTTGGGGACTCCTTGCCTGCGACTGAGGCTGTACCTTCAGCAAAACCACCACCTCCTCCAGCACCCACCGAACAAACCGATGTTCCTTGCACTGCCATCGCTCTCATCGGTCCGGAGCTTTCTGAAGCGGCTGTAAGTACAAACAACCGGGGATTCTGAAGCGTAATTTATTGCTGTTTTTCAGCGGCGCATCACCGACTTCGCTCGTCGGAACCCTCAAAACATGGAGAACGTGGCAAGAACGCTTATCCTCGCGAAGGACATGATCGAATTCTTCAGTACTGCTCTCTGTGTGGATTCAGAGACGAAATCGACGAAGAATTTGCCGGAGACGTCGTCAGTGATCAACGTGCCCGCCAGGCAGCAAGCCGAGAAGACTCCTGAAGTGACGCCCGCTGAAGCTGTCGAGAGACAAATGGAGACGCCATCCGAAGACCTCACTGGCGAGTCTGTTCGTGTCCCCACCGTCCTTTTCACTCTTCTTAATATCCAAGCCAGTTCGACGAACACGAAAACTGCGATTCGTGAAGCCTCCAGAGTTCTGGAAACCTACGAGTAAGTTTAAGAACTAGACGGTATTCAATACAAAGTTTTTCAGAATTCGTTGTGATTACGATAAGATTACTGTTGTGGATGGTCCGTTCCCGATGCCATCTATTTTCAGACCAAATGAACCATTGTCGCATGGTGTGTTTCAGTCTGCTGACTATTTCAGGAACATTTTGGTGAACAGCGTTTTCGTTTTCAAAAATTGGTTTTTAGGACCTAGCCCGAAGTCGATTGCACCAAAGTGCTACGCAACAATTGGTGTCCCTTCTGATGTCGGCGCAAAGCTCACTGTTCACATCGAGAGACGGGACGGCACAGAGAAAAGTCAAGAAACATTCGACTTTGTAAGATTTGAGATGTTGATTGCTCGTTTCATAAGCTGTTTCAGGAAGGAACGTCGTTTCACACCGTGATGGATTATGAAAGTGTGCTGAAGCATGAAATATTAAGAATCGGGATCCGGTAAACACTGCAAAGTCAAAGCATATTGACACCAAAATTTCAGATATGTTCGGAAGACGGTCGCAAGTGCAGCAGCTTCGACTGTTCAAGTTAAAGGGACCGGAGTAACCTACATCGATTCGAAAACTCCCGAGACCCGAAGCTGGATTCCTTTATCACACCTTCTACAAAGCGATAACTTTCGAACGTTTGCCAAACACTATCTTAACAACAAAGCCCGCCGCCATCTTCAATGGAACAACAATTAGACGAAGTGATTGCAAGATTAAATAAAACTCGAACTTATGTACTGTGTTATTTCGATAAAGTCGGACACTCCACCTTTTCTATAGAAACGTATACATTGTCTTACTATTTTTGGATACTTTACCCTGCTGGTAAATATGTCTTCAGCCGAATCAATAATCATGAATGTGGAAATTCCACGTGGCGAAATTCACCAACATGACAAAGATCAGTCTCAAATCACGCGTGTTGATCGAGGGCAATGATCATGCTAGAAGACAAACAAGTCTCATTGCATACTTGAAATCCAAACAACAATTGGAAGAAGCTCTTTCCGATTTATGACCTCAAGGATTTTTGGAGTCGCTGACGTCTTCTAGAACAATAAGACAAAATAGTTGGGAAATACTTATCGACTTTCACGATCACATGAATCATTCCAGTAAACCGATATCTTCTAACCACATCAACGGAACGGTCCACTTCAGTGCGCACAGGAGCTCTCCACGACTGTAAGGTGAGTTTGACACTTCAGTTTTTCGCTTTCTTACCAGTCACCAACTGATCCCTGCTCTCCGAGGTTACTACCACTCACCTGGAACTGTGAACCA